>CM056203.1:6237023-6472023 GCA_029692085.1 Gymnothorax javanicus
CCAATTTAGCTTCTCTATTGGCAGGGACGATTAGAAATGCCTAAACTTAAAAAGTATGTCCTATCCAGTGTTTTAGTCTTAAAATGAGACTTAAATGAATCTCCTTCAAGTAGGAAATAGCAGCTTGTATTACATTACTGTTCATTAGATAATTCCACCAGCAAATCTTCAAATGCATCAAGCTGTCTCATATCATTGGCAGTATGTTTGTCATCTTTCCCAAAAAAATTGCAGTTAGAAGTAAGAATAGAAATTAGATTAAGACTAAAGTACCAGTTAAGATTGACCTATGTTTTCCTGTTCATAACTTCTTTAATTGCAAGTTGCTGCGGGCCCGTCGTCTACTCGACTCCCACAGTTGGAGAACCCGACTCCTCCAGAGCACCCGTTCCCTTCAGCGTGGATGGGACAGGACGGAACCAACCGAAAAACAGAAGAATGCTCTGGAAAACCCTGAGAGGCAACACTGTGCCGCCATTTTGTGCTTCAAAACAACTGCAACTGTGCAGTCCTAATGTAACTGCAGACACAGGAATAAGTGCATAATATATGCACTATATATTATATAGTCTATGATAATATATGATAATGTCAGACAGATATGTGGCTGGCTGAGGGGAGAGCTGGCATGGCCCCCCTCCCCCGCTCTTTATATGTGTTCTGGGACCGTCAACAGCGCCTCCTCTGGGTCTCTGCTCACATCCACATTCTGTAGCACACACACAGAGGATAAAAACACCAACATATCACAGGCATTAACACTGCCTCATTCCACTGAAAGGTTCCTCACTCACTCACTAACTCAGTAACTCACTGATTCACTCATTAACTCATAAACTCAGTCAGTCATTTACTCGTAACTCAGTCGAAAACTCAAACAGTAACTCATTCACTAACTCAACTTATTCACACACTCACTCAGTAACTCACACACTCACTCGCACATTCAGCAACTCACTCAATCATTCACTCTGTGACAGTGTCAGTCAGTTGGTTTGTCAGTAACTCAGTCAGTCAGTCAGTCAGTCAGTTACTGCCAATCAGTAAGGCACTCACTCATTGTCAGTCAGTCAGTCGCTCACTCACTCACCACAGGTTTATCTCTGTGTGTGTTCACTGCCTCCACATTCAGAAAGATGGACTCCACCTTGCAGCCTGGGTGAGGGAAAGCGCAGTAGGTATGTGAAAAGCAGCATGTGACACCGTAAGCGGCATAAGGGAGCGCTAAGCATGCTAAGCGTGCACAACGTGGCATGGAACATCACCCTGTGCGTGAAGAGCCACCCACGAGATCATTAGCGGGCGTGATGTTATCAGCAGGTGTGTGAACCCACAGGATAAAAAAACCATCAGCTGAGTGAGATACACAGCATGCTACAATTATGAGCATGCTAACAGGATGCTAAAATTATGAGCATGATAACAGGATGCTAAAATTATGAGCATGCTAACAGGATTCTAAAATTATTAGCATGCAAAACGGCATGCTAAAATTATGAACATGCTAACAGCATGCTAAAATTATTAGCACGCAAAATGGCATGCTAAATTCATTAGCAAGGTAAAAGAATTCATCAACATGCATCTGAAATAAACTGAGCAGAACCAGGTTTACCGTAGGCCACAGGGGTGAGTTTCAGCACCGTGTGGAGAGGACACTTCAGGTATGGTAACTCCTCTGTGGAGACAGACAAAAACATCAGAGACTATGCCACACATGTCGCTCTTTTCCTGCGCACTGTACGAGTCACACAGCCGTCAGTTACACGTGTCCATTTAGTGCTAAGCTAGCCGAGCTCTCCTGTTAGCCCTCATTGCTGGCAATTGTAGCTATGCTTCCAAGTTAGCATAAGAATGCCGCTCGTATTAGCCAAGGTAGTGAAACACAAGAGTCCTGTGTTAGGCATACTCTCCGGTTAGCATAACGCTGCTACATGCATTAGCCAAGCCATTCTGTGGGCAAAATGCTGCTGCCCATATGAGCCATGCTCTCCAGTTGGCATAAGACTGAAGTTTACATTCCCGTGGTGTCCTGCTAGCACTGCACTGTTGCCTGTGTAATCCATGTTAGCATAACACTGCTGCCTGGATTAACTGTTGTCTCCTGTTAGCATAACAACATCAACCGCGCCAACATTTGCTGTGCTATCTTGATACTGTGGTCTGCATTCGTCAAGCAAACTAGATTCCACAGTTCTACAACGTACATAGAATACATATATTTGAGCGTCAAATTCGAACATTTGACAGCCTTTGAGCAGCTCATAGCTAAGACACTCTTCTGGGAGCCCTGTGGTCGGGTGTTTGAATCCCAGCCACACCATTTCCGGCTATGGCCCGATGTCTACACTGCCAAGGGAACAATGGTTTCAGTCTCGCCGGGGATAATATTGGGTAATAATCGCATTGCCCTCTCGCAGCCATTCCCAACACAGACTGTGTTATCCTTCAATGGCAAACGCAGTGTGTAATTGGCCGTGCACCTGCACTGTGTAAAGAGGCGAGGGCCAGTCGTCACCCGAATCGGAGGAATTGCGTGCCACAGCGTGTACTTGTGCACTCTTAATGTAAAGCTACTGTGAGTGTTAGCTGAGCTCTCTTTTTGACAAAGCACTACTGACTGTATTGGCCATGTTAATGGAACACAAATGCCAGAGTTAGCCATTTTCTTCTGCGTGACAGCACTACCTGTATTACTAATGCTTTTCTGTTAACATAGCGCAGCTACCTCCACTAGCCATACTCTCCAGTCCACATAACACTGCTGCCTATATTGGCTTTGCTCTCAAATTAGCAGAACACTGATACATGTATTAGCAATACTCTCCTGTCAGCAGAATGCTGCTACATATATTAGCCACACTCTCCTGCTCGTATACCATCGCTACATGCATTTACATGTTCTCCAGTTCACTTAACATTAGCCATGCTCTCTCATAAGCATCATACTGCAGCATGGATTAGTCATGATCTTCTTCCTGCGGAAAATTCCAGCATGAACCAGCCGCACAGGTCAAGCTGGTTTAAGGTGTGTTTTTGACAGTTTTAGCTGGTCATCCAGCCCTTCACCAGCTGACTACAGCTTCGTCTACCAGCTTAACTAGCTTTGACACCTTCATCCAGCTTTGGTGACCAGCTTTGACCACCTTTGTGCACCTATGACCAGCGAATAGCATCAAAAACGTAGACCATCTTAAACCAGCTTAGAATTCTGGCCGGTCTTAGCTGGAATTTTCAGCAGGGCTGTATAGCATTTCCGTCTTGGTCACCTGCGCTCTTATCCAGGAAGTAGGCGAGCAGGCAGCGCATGACGGCCTGGTGACACACCACCAACACATTCTCCTGCCTCTCCAGCTCCATGATAACCGGCTCCAACCGCTGCACCAGGTCCTCGTACGACTGCATCAGGGGAACCAGAACATTACATGTGCTATAACCACAGCACCAGGTTCCTAGACAGAGAGAGTAGGGATTGAAGGATTCCAGAAAATCTGGTCATGGAGCCATTTTGCTTCCATCATGTTATCGATCAAAGTCTGAAAATGAATGAGGTCCCCCCCCTCGCCCACCTATCTTCTCTTTCTTCATGTCAGAACATTTTCACCTCTTATGCTTGTTGAAGCCATTGCTAGCTGGTTTGTTGTTTTTCCCGTCCAAGAAAATAACGAAAAAAAACCCAATGACTTCCATTGTGCAAAATGAAACAAAATGGCTCCCATTCTTAAGTTGTCGTGACTCTCTCTGTCTAGGGACTCTACGCCAGGTCCTCATAACACTGAATCAAAACCTCACAGGCGCTGACCACAGCACAAGGCCTTCATATGACTGTATGAGGGAAGCCAAAACATCACAGGCCCTAACCGCAGCGCTAGGGCCTCATATGACAGCATCAGGGACACAGCATTAGAGATTGTCTGATTTTGAATGAGGTGATTGTTAAGATAACAGATGAAGTTTGACAAACAATCTACTCAAAAAGAATGGCAATCTGCCACCCTCCCCCCCCCACAAATAGTTGCTCAGACCAGAGGAGGTTGTATTTTATTACCAAAAAGCAAATAAATTCAAAAGACATGCATTTCAACATCAATTTTTGATAAAGGACACACCGTCTTACTTGGCCCACACTAATCTGCCAGTGTTTTTCATTGCTTAGGCCCAAGTTTGCTCAAATTTTGGGTACACTGGGTCCTACTTGGCGGCTCATTTTGGGAATAGTCTGGGCATCTTTGGGTATCTTGAGTAATCCCATGCCACTGTAATGTGGGTAAATAGCCACTAGATGGCAGTATTGACTTTTTTTTTTTTAAAGCCCAGTCTGAAGCTAGGTTGGGCATGTCCAGGGCATGCCCAGAGGGGAAAGTCCCAGAAATGGGAGGGGGCTGGACAAGAGTATATAAGGAGAAAAAATCGAGAGTGTGTAGTAGGAGGAGAAATTGCAAGAAGGATACATTTGACCAGACCTGTCACTCCTTTCAAGACCTTTTTAAGCTTTTTGTGGATTTTTGCCTGTGTTGGAGCATTTTCCTGTCCCAGGACATCACAACAGAGCAGCCCATCTCCATTACAGGGAACTGTAAATATCTTATTTTTTTTTTTATTTTATTTCAATCTTGGTCAGTAGGGTAGAGAGTAGATTGGTTCTGTTTGTTTAATTAAATCTGTTGAAGTTTAACAATTTTGTCTGTCATCCCTTGCTGTCCGTGACGCCATGACAAATCGACGCCATAACAAATTGGGGCCATAACAAATTGGGGGCTCGGGTCCGGGGTAGACCATAGTGCGAGTCATTTATTGAAAATTGTGAAATTGTTTTTTGAATTTTCCTAGATATATATTGGCAGATCAACAGCAATGGATGATTTCTTGGCATCACCAACCGTAGAGGTTTTGAAGTCTTTTAAAAAGACAGAACTGCTAGAAATATGCAGACAGTTAGAGCTGACAGAGGTAAAACCAGCCATCACAAGACTGGCTAGAGAGATTGTTGAATATTACATTGATGAAAATGTGTTTGCACCAGGAGATCTGGAACAGTTTCCGTGGAAAATCCAAATGTAGAATTGGAACTTAAATTAAAAAATGCTAGAAATTGAGGAAAAAGAAAAACAAAGAGAATTTGAGAGAGAGAAAGAGAAAAAAAGAAATTGAGGAAAAGAAAAAACAAAGAGAATTTGAGAGAGCGAAAGAGAGAAAAGAAATTGAGGAAAAGAAAAAAACAAAGAGAATTTGAGAGAGAGAAAGAGGAAAGAGCAGAAAGAGAGAGACAGAGACAGAGAGATTTCGATTTAGAAAAAATTAGACAGGGAAGAAAGGCTCCAAATGGAGCTACTCAAAATCAAAATTCAAGGTGAAAAACAAATTTCGGCTAGCCAGGAGGTAAAGCTGGTGCCTCCATTTTCAGAGAAGGAGGTTGATAAGTATTTCCAGTGCTTTGAGAAGGTAGCTAAGAGTTGTCAGTGGCCAAAGGAACACTGGCCTCTGATGTTGCAAACTGTCCTCAAGGGTAAAGCTCAACAAGCCTATTCGGCTTTGTCTGCAGATGATTCCTCTGATTATGAGGTTGTCAAAAGGTTATTTTGACAGCTTATGAGTTGGTTCCAGAGGCTTACCGACAGAAATTCAGAGGTCTGAAGAAATCTGACAATCAGACTTATGTTGAATTTGCTAACGAGAAGAAGGTTTGCTTTGAGCGCTGGTGTACTTCTATGGAGGTCAAGGATGATTTCAACTCACTAAAAGAGATGGTGTTAGTTGAAGAATTCAAGAACTGTGTCAAGGATGATATTAAGACCTACCTTAATGAGAAGCAAGCACTGAATTTGCAATCAGCTGCCAAATTTGCAGACGAATATGTTCTCACACATAAGTCCAAATTTCAGTCTAGCAGTAACAATAGATGGTCCCAATTTCAGAAGAAAGGTAACGGTGATACCCAAGATTCCTCACCCAAAGACAAAGACAAATCTGGTGATGGTACTCAGAAATCCAGTAAAAGGTCTGAACAAAGTGTGAAAGCTGACAGTGACAAAAGTGGTCTAGTTTGCAATTATTGCAAGAAATCTGGTCATGTTACAACTAACTGTTGGTTCCTTAAAGCTAAGAAAGAACAAGAAAAGGATACCAAACCCAATGCCTTTGTGAAGACAAGGTTAGAAACCCTTGTAGTAGATGACCGATCTGCTAAATTGCCTGCTCCTTGTGAGGCTAAGAAGCCTGATACTGCTGACTTTGTGAGGGAGGAATTCCTTCCATTTGTGTCAGAGGGATTTGTGGCTCTGAATGAGCATTCTCCTCCTGTCCCCATATATATCCTAAGGGATACCGGAGCTTCTCAGTCACTTTTGTTGATGGACTCCTTGGAGTTACGTGATGAGACCGCTTCTGGGGATTTCATACTTGTACAAGGTATTGAAGGGAGACTGTATCTGTACCCCTGCGCTTCTGTATTCTTGAAGTCAGATTTAGTTACAGGACAGGTAAAGGTGGGACTTATGTCAAGTCTACCTATCAAGGGTGTTTCTCTGTTGCTAGGCAATGACCTGGCTGGGGGCAATGTAGTTCCCCTGTTCATCTTACTTCACAGCCGAGCACTGAAGATGGCGATGAAGACCCATCTCTGTATCCTTCCTGTGCAGTGACTCGTGCTATGGCCAAGAAGGCCCAAGAAGAAGATGATGTGGTGCCGTCCAGCACCTTGAATAGTCATGACTCAGGTGGTTCGCCTCATGACTCTGTTCAGCCTACTATGGTTTCTCCTTTTGAGGACTTATCAGACACTTTTATCAGTTCTCTATTCAGCCAGCCAGATGGGTCTGGTGATTCTGATGTGTCTGGAGACTTGTCTCTGTCCAGAAAGCGGTTGATTCAGGGTCAAACCAATGATCCTGAAATTTGTGAACTAAAAAGAGAGCCCTTCCTGATGAAGAAATAGACGCAGTTCCAGTTGGGTATTATCTCAAGGATGGAGTGTTGATGCGGAAGTGGCGCCTCCTGATATCCCTGCCAATGCAGATTGGGCAGTGGTCAAGCAAATTGTTGTTCGAAGGTCTACAGGAATGAGATCTTAACAATGGCTCATAGTTTGCCTTTAGGAGGTCATCTTGGTGTTAACAAGACTGTTGACAAGATCATGAAACACTTCTTCTGGCCTGGACTTCGGAAAGATGTTTCCAACTTTTGCAAAACCTGTCACACTTGTCAGGTAGTTGGAAAACACCAGTTAGACCCACCTGTAGCTCCATTGCAGCCTATCCCAGCATTTGGGGAGCCCTTCTCCAAGGTCATTGCTGATTGTGTTGGTCCATTACCCAAGACTAGATCTGGAAATCAGTACTTGTTGACAATCATGTGTGCATCTACCAGATTCCCTGAAGCCATCCCTCTACGCAAAATCAAGGCAACTGCAATTTCGAAGGCTTTGATAAAGTTCTTCACGTTGTTTGGCCTTCCCAGGGAAATTCAGTCAGATCAAGGTAGCAATTTCACTTCCGGATTGTTTCAGCAGGTTGTGTATGAACTAGGTGCGAAGCAGATTCTTTCCAGTGCCTATCATCCAGAGAGTCAGGGTGCCTTAGAGCGGTTTCATTCCACTCTCAAGACAATGATGAGGACTTATTGTTATGACCATGAGAAAGACTGGGATGAAGGTGTTCATTTGCTGTTGTTTGCAGCTAGAGAAGCAGTGCAGGAGTCTACTGGATTCAGTCCATTTGAGCTAGTGTTTGGCCATGAAGTGAGAGGACCTTTGCTATTGTTGAGTGAACAATGGCAAGAGAGAGAGTCGCATATCAGTCTGTTAGACTATGTTAGCAAGTTCAGGGAAAGACTGCGTGCAGCTTGTGACCTAGCCAAAGATAACTTGACATCAAGTCAGGGGAAAATGAAAACTTGGTATGATCATAAGGCTAGAAGCCGTGAGTTTAAACCAGGAGACAAGGTCCTTGTGTTGTTTCCCTTACAGTCCAATCCATTGCAGGCTAGATTTCATGGTCCTTATGAAATTCTGACAAAACTCAATGATCTCAATTACATTGTGAAGACTCCAGATAGGAGAAAGCCAAAACAGTTGTGTCACATTAACATGCTGAAGCCTTATCATGATAGAAATGCTAGGGTTGCAGCTGTCACTTCAGATCCTCCTAGGGCTGAGACTTGTGAAGATGAGGGGGAGTTTCAAGATGATGAACCTAGAATTAAAGCTGAAGTTCTTTCATGTAAATTGTCAAATTCTGAAGTGTTGCAAAATCTTGATGTAAAACTCCAGCACTTAGAACCCTCACAGAAAGATCAATTTGAGAGGTTGATCAAGAAATATAAAGATCTATTTCCTGATGTTCCAAAGAGAGTTTCTATAGCCTCTCATGATGTAGATGTTGGTGATGCCAAACCAATAAAACAGCATCCATACCGATGAATCCTGAAAAGAGAAAGATTGCTGAGAAAGAGGTTGAGTACATGTTAGAACATGATATTATCAGACCCTCTAACTCAGATTGGAGTTCACCCTGTGTTCTAGTTCCAAAACCTGATGGAAGCACTAGATTCTGTACAGATTATCGCAAAGTCAATGCTGTAACTAGAACTGATGTGTTTCCAATACCTAGGATTGATGATTGTATCGATAGAGTAGGGCAAGCAAAGTTTCTGACCAAGATTGATTTATTGAAGGGTTATTGGTGTGTGCCTTTAACTGAGAGGGCCAAGAGCATCTCTGCTTTTGCCACACCATCTGGGTTATACCAGTATGAATTCCTACCCTTTGGCATGAAAAAATGCCCCAGCCACGTTCCAAAGGATGATACAGTCTACAATCGCCGGATTGCCACACACGGGTGCATACATCGACGACCTGATCACATGGAGTGACTCCTGGGAAGAACATCTGAAAGATGTAGAGACGTTGTTCCAGCGCTTGACCCAGGCTAACCTGACTGTTAACCTGAACAAGAGTGACTTTGGTTGTGCTACTGTCACGTATCTTGGCTACGCCATAGGCCAGGTAAGGTGGCACCCATAAATGCTAAAGTCCAAGCCATCATGGACTTTCCAGTTCCTGACAACAAAAAAGCTTTGCGCCGCTTCCTTGGAATGATCGGGTACTACCGCAAGTTCTGCAAGAACTTTGCTGAGATTGCTCTTAGTCTCACCAACCAACTGAAGAAGGGCGTAAAGTTCACTTGGGATGAAGCATGCCAAAGAGCCTTCGATCGCCTGAAGTCTCTGCTGTGTCACTTCCCCGTGCTCAAATCTCCTGACTTCAACAAATCGTTCTCCATAGCGGTCGATGCTAGCTAACCAAGCTTGTGGATCTGTGCTCCTACAGAGAAGTGACTCTGATGACATTGAGCATCCCGTGGCATACTTCTCCAGGAAGTTCAATCGCCACCAAAAGAACTATTCCACAATTGAGAAGGAGCTGTTGGCTCTGGTTCTATCCGTACAACACTTTGAGGTCTATGTTTGTACGGGGCAAAAGCCAATGATTGTATATACTGACCACAATCCATTAATGTTTTTGAGTAAGATGAAAAACAAAAATCGGAGATTGTTGAATTGGAGTTTGATTTTACAAGAGTTTGACTTGGAAATTAAGCATGTAAAGGGTGCTGACAATGTAATTGCCGATTGCTTATCCCGTGTTTGAATATGTGTATATATATCACCTGTGTTTATTAGCATATTGTATTATATGTATGTATATATATACAAGTGTCAACTTAACCATTTTTATTATTGAAAAGAAAAATTTTGCCTTTTTTAAGTCAAAATTTTTTCCTTTTTGAATGGAGGTGTAATGTGGTAAATAGCCACTAGATGGCAGTATTGACTTTTTTTTTTTTTTTGTGAAGCCCAGTCTGAAGCTAGGTTGGGCATGTCCAGGCATGCCAGAGGGGAAAGTCCCAGAAATGGGAGGGGCTGGACAAGAGTATATAAGGAGAAAAATCGAGAGTGTGTAGTAGGAGGAGAAATTGCAAGAAGGATACATTTGACCAGACCTGTCACTCCTTTCAAGACCTTTTAAGCTTTTTGTGGATTTTTGCCTGTGTTGGAGCATTTTCCTGTCCCAGGACATCACAACAGAGCAGCCCATCTCCATTACAGGAACTGTAAATATCTTATTTTTTTTTTTTTTTATTTCAATCTTGGTCAGTAGGGTAGAGAGTAGATTGGTTCTGTTTGTTTAATTAAATCTGTTGAAGTTTAACAATTTTGTCTGTCATCCCTTGCTGTCCGTGACGCCATAACAAATCGACGCCATAACAAATTGGGGCCATAACACCACACACACACACCCACGCAAACCACACACTCAACACAGAGGATGTAAGTGCTAGGGTCCTACCTCGCCCTTGGGGTAGCGGTAGCGATATTTGTCCTGGTCCCTCAAGGCGAACTCCTCTGGATAGTGTTCCTGTATCTCTTCATACGTCATCTCCTCACACACTCCCTGCACAGAGGATGGAGAGAGTTTACGGATAGCTGTAGACACACGTCCACATTCACACCGCACACACACACATACAGTGATGAGCCAAAACATTATGGCCGCTGGGCTGATATGCATCTGGTCCTCTGAGCTTTCCTGCAGTATCTGGCACCAAGACGTTAGCAGCAGCTCTTTAAGTCTTTAAGTTGCCAGTTGGAGCTGCCACAAAATAACTTAATAAATCACAGTGTAGTATTTAACGTAGTAATCGACAAAACGTTTATTTTTAGCCTCTGCTGTGCTTCAGACGATGGAAGTGGATTTGCCAATTCCAATTTAGCAAATTAGCACATTCACCTTAGGGCAAGATAACAGTGTTTTGTTATTATACTGGAGTAATGACTGTTGAAAATGGGGTATCACAATCACACATAAAAACTGAAATAAGAACTATTTCAAACAGAAAATGTAATTTCTAATTATATCAATGTCTTGATAACATTGCCACATGAACACAATGCTCTTTTTCTCCCGCACACACACACACACACACGCACGCATACACTCCCTCTCTACTCCCACACACACACACACACACACACACACACACACACACACTCCTTCTTCCACACACGCACACACTCACACAAACACTTTCTCTCCCTCTCTCTCTCACACACACACACACAATCGCTCTCTCCCACATACACACGCACGCACGCACACATAATCCCTCTCTACTCCCACGCACACACACACACACGCACACACACTTGCTTTCTCCCACACACGCACACACTCGCACTCACACAAACACTCTCTCTCCCTCTCTCTCACACACACACCTGCACACACACACACACACACACACACACACACACAATCGCTCTGTCCCACACACGTACACTCAAACACGCACAAACACTCTCTTTCTCACTCTCTCTCCCACACACACACTCACAGCATCGATCTCGTTGAGAGCTTTCCACTGCTCGTAGGGCACCCCCAGGGCCTCGGCCGTCTGAATGGTCCTCTTCATGTGGCTGGTCCAAACCTTCAGGTCCCGTATCGACTGGCTCCGGATAAACCCCGCCATAGCTGCAGCAAACTACAGGTACAGGCCATCACTGTCAGTGCGCATGTGTGTGTGTGTGTGTGTGTGTGTGTGTGAAAGAGAGTGTGAGTATCTTTGCATCTGTACGTGTTGGACAGAGAGTATATGATTGTGTGTGTGATTGCGTGTGTCCGCATGAATAAACATGCATGAGTGTGTGTCAGTGAGTCTGAGTGACTGTGTGTGTGTGAGTAACAAAGTGTGGGTGTTTGTGTGTTGTGCATATGCGTGTGCGGTGTGTGTGCATGTTTGCAGGGGAGTATTTGTGTGTGTATGTGCCTGCACTGAGTGTGTGTGTGAGTTTGTGTCGTGCTGTGAAGTAAATGATTTTGAGCAGCTGTTCTGATCTTTAAACACTAAATCACTGTCACAGTTCTAGAGTTTTTTCATCTCCATTTTATAGATCACATTAATCGTATTTCAAAAACCCAAATTGAGCCATTTCACCCTATTTCATCATAAAAAAATCAGCACTCTGCCACCCAACGACAAAATACTTGTTTCTATACACCAGGATCTCCACTCCTTTTCGTTTCTTCCAATCAAATTCACAGTATTTTGGGTATTTTTTAAGCATCACTGAACAGGGTACAACAGAAAAAAGGGAGGGATGGCAAGACAGAGAAACGTGATTTAGGTTAAGTGGCCGTATTCAAACCACTGAACCCAACTCACAGGAGACCAGACTAAGCAGTGCCAACTGCAATGCGAGGTTCCAGAACTTTCTCAAGAGCCCAGGAGCTGCACTGATCTCATCGTGGCCTCACTGGGGTCTGCCAACTACTCGAGTCCCACCCAAACACCTTGAACTTTGACCAAGGCTACCGAGGCCATAGTCTGCCTCTACCTGGCGTCCCTAGATAGAGTTCCAACAACTCAAGAAGGGGAGCCATTTTTTTCCGTTGAGTGAAACTGAGCCATTGCGTACAACGGAAATCGTTGGATTTTTTTCACTCTTTCTCGGTAAAGGAAACATATTAATTTCAGGGGGAAAAAATAAACCAGCTGGCAATGGTTTCGACAACCGCAAGAGGGGAAAATGTTTGGGCATGAGAAAAGCGAAAACGGGATCAAAAACTAATTCACGAGCTGCCGGATAGCTCACTCGGTTAAGGCACTGCGTTGCAGTGCAGAAGTGACTATCACGTCGCGAGTTCGAGCCCCGGTCGTACCAACCGGCAGTAGTCGGCAGCTTTTTCAGAGTAGCGCACAATTGGCCATCGCGCTACAGGGTTTCAAATTGGGAAGGGACTGCCGGGAAAGGGAAATAAATAGCTTTGTTCGTTGCTCAAGCTCCTCCTGTTGGCCAGACGGGTGCTCGTCAGGGAGATTCTAAGTCTGTTCATGTCCGGGTATCCTCCGCCCTCGTTCTGAACTTGCGAAGATTCAACCAATGAGTGTATAAGAAGCAGTGGCTGACAGGCACGTGCTTTGGAGGAGAGCCGTGAACTGTCTTCGCTCTCCTGAGTTGGCAGCAAGGGGTCGCAAACGAGCAAGCTTTGTACATAGTTCACCAATTGGGCATTCCAGATTCGGGTGGGATTGGAGATGCCAAATTTATGTAAAAAAAAAAAAAAAAAAAAAACTAATTCACCTCGAGACAGTGCCCTATAACGAGATGGAGACAAAATGGCTCTATGAACAGATTTTCTGAAAACCTCATGTCATAACTCTCTCCACCAAGGAACTCTACCTCCGCCCACATCCCCTGCCCGCCGGGCCCAAATCCAGCATTTTACTGTTGTGAAGACAGCAGCTACAAGCCTAAAGCTGTTTTTTTCATGCATTAAATTCCCGTAATAACACCCCTCTTATATTGCCCCCTCCTGCCCCTTGACCTCTGCCACCCCATCCGGATTGCCCCTCACCTTGTTTCCCCGGGGGGAGAGGCCAGAGTCCCCCCCGATGCGGCCCAGGAGGTTGAGCTCGCTCTCGCCGTGGCGACACAGGTAGATAGAGCGCGGCGTAACGTGGATGTTCATCAGATAGTACACGATGCGGCTCTGAATGTGATCCATGACGCGGTTCACCAGGTACCGCGAGCCCACGTTAAAGATCTTTATGTAGGACAGGTCCCTGCCGTGAAAGAGGTCGGAAACGTAAAAAAATATTAAGAACACATACATACAAATTCAGCTGGTGTGCGGACATTACCTTATCTGCTAATGCTAACAGCTTTTCTTTCTTTCCAAAAACAGGTTTTGAAAATCCGCAAAACAATTTCATCCCACTGAGAAAATATACGTCTATTGAGAAAATAATACTCCTATATGGTTTGATAAAAGTACTATCAACTAATCTGTACATTATATAAAAGAACATATTTTCATGGGATGTAAAAATTGAAATGAAGTCAAAATAAGCTAATGTTGACACTCTCTCAATTCCGTGAACACACACTGTATGGTTTAGTGTGGAGATGACACTAACTGGAATTCAAGCACCAGGAAGAACAGACTCAAAGTGAAAACTGACTTATAAATCAATTCGGTTTCTCTAAAAGTACATATGATCAAAAAGTTTGTTTTACCCAGCCCTGTACTAACAGGCTCACAACCTCATGAAACGCCCCATTCAGATCTCTGAGCTGTTTGACTGTCGGGACGCGAGACCTCAAAGGCCATTCGAGCCGGTCCTAGGGAAGGTTGACACCAGGCCAAATAAGAGAAACGATTAGATTCCAGAGGAATTATATTCATTTTAAAAATGAAAACGTGAGTCTTGTGCACCAGTGTTGATCCTGTATTGGCATATTAACCATACGTGGGTGATGCAGGCTGACACTATTTCTGAGTTTCTTTCCAACTCGCCCAATTTTTAGCAAAATTACTTGAGAAGGGCGCGTATCAAAGCTCAACATTGTTCTTCTGTCCCAAAATGAAACACTTTGGAGCGTCCAAACCCCAAATGATCCAGAGTTTCTGCATAAGGCCAATTTGCTCATTTAGCCAGTTTAACTAAAAACCAGCAAACACACAGGTCCTCCAGTAACAGAGTAACCTGCCCCTGATACAAACCTGCATCTCAGACAGATTTAGAAACATAAATTTACAAATCACAAATTGAGCTGGCTCATCAGAAAATGAAAACAAACGAGTAGGCCCATAATTTTTATAGGGAAACCAAAGTTCAGTGTCCAGCACAATGAGCGCTCAGTGTTGTCTGAAAGCATCAGCAATACAGCATTAGACGGGCT
Source organism: Gymnothorax javanicus (assembly GCA_029692085.1). NCBI lineage: Eukaryota > Metazoa > Chordata > Actinopteri > Anguilliformes > Muraenidae > Gymnothorax > Gymnothorax javanicus. The sequence goes on from CM056203.1 coordinate 6,251,763, forward strand.
CCATTTCCTGCATGGTCCAGGCAATATGGAAATGAATACTCACAAACAAAAACTGAAAATCTCTCATGTCACACTCACTGTTCTCAAAAGCAATTCACGAGAGTAAAGAGCCAAAAAAGCAAAAATAGTGTCCGAGTCAAAATCTGTACGGACTACACAGTATGTATAGTACTACAAGTGAAAAATGCTCCGGATGTTTTGGATCACCTAGTACATACATGGCACAGTGACTAGCATGACACCTTCAAACTAAGAAAGCAACTGAACATATGGTCAGGTCAGAAAAAGACCTGCCTAGGTACTAGTCCCAAACATTATACTGGCCCCAGCCTGGTGTCCAATTGTAAAAAGTGCCGAAGAGCGCTGCAACCAAAGTGCTTAAAAATATCAAGCTCAAAAAACTACGCTGCAACTGCACATGAACTGTTTTATTACTAGTCTGATATATTGCATAGAGCAGGACCAAAACTTAGAAAATGAATAAGCCGCATGAGGTGCCCTGTATTTTAACAAAGACAATTTTCTTTAGTGTAAGAGAACGAGGGGATACTGTATCTCTGACTGAACTTAGCCGTTTCCTGAATAACTGTTTTTATCCTGCAACTGGGAGGTAACTACGGGGAGAAATATCTCCTTGCGCCTCCTGTAGGTCACTTGCGCGACAGTGAAACCATTCCCCCTCTTGCCAGGCAGTCACCTGTCAGCGTCCTCGTCCAGAGCCACGTATGTCAGCTTGTAGCACTCGATGCGCTTGAGGAAGTCCACCAGCGCCTCCTCTTTGTCGCAGTCCTTGTAGTCTGGGCTGCTCAGCTTTACTTGCTGTGGGGAAGAGGGAAAAAAAACAACCAGATCCTCGCAGTCATTGGCTGGTGTGTATCCATGGAAACTGGTTTCAGCACCCAATGGTGACACAAACTGCTCCTGCCTTCCTGTGGGAGCACAGCAGCAGTGCGACACAGTGTTAGACCTTCAGGGAAATGGAGGTTTTAGCACTGTGTGTTCAGTCCAGGAGAAAACTCATCGGCCTCCTGTTTCTTCTGACGCAGAACAACAGGATATCCGAGGATTTCTTTCCAAAAATCCAGGAGCAGAGTTCCCAGAAATAATGTTTAAAAATCCCAGAGATAATTTCAAAAAATTAAATAAACAACAATAATAGTAGAAAGAAAAATGAACCATTTCATGCACAAATGATAGGGCAAAAAATAGACAAACAAATGCAGATGGCCAACAAATTAGGTAAACAAACAACAGGTTTTAAAAAGGGTACAAACCAGTCAGCTTAATCAGTAAAATACAGACAGAATTAGAATAACTGAAAGGGATAAAGAGCATTCGAGATGCTGCACTTGGCAGTAATTCAGAGGGGGAGAATGATATACTAAAAGCCAAATGACATCGCTGGGTTTTCAAAGTGGATCTTATATTGGCTGTTAAATCACTATCAGTGTTCAATTACATCGAATCTAAAGCACAGTTTGCAAATTCTGTATAAGAGAGGGCCTCAGTCATGTTTTTAACCAGATGTCTGTGGAGGGAATTGAAGAGATTTGTGTACTGGCGCAAAATGGCAGCCGTGCATCACTAGGGTGGCTGCTACACCTCAGTGGTGGTAGGGGCGAGTGCCCCATCACTGTAGAGGGCTTTGCCTGAGAGAGTGGCACAACATAAATGAATGAATGAATGAATGAGATTCCTCCCATTACCATGATGTTTGCTTCAATGATGTCCGGATCGTCGCAGATAGACTCCACGAAAAACACCTGACGCACAGGAGACAGATTATCAACCTCAGAGCGTAAATCGCTGGTAGGAAAAAATACTTCTCTCCACAGATTAATGGTGTTAGGATCTTATCCCTGCCAGAAAAGCCAGTTTACCTCAGCCAGAGCCGGTCAAGCTGGTTTAACCTGCCTTTTTTGACACAATATAGGCAACTAGTTCACTCTACCACACTAAGCAGCTTCGTTCAGAAAGAGACCAGCTTTGATCAGCCAAAGACTCGACATGACCAGCTGGAGGTGTTGAAATCTCTGCATAAAGCTGGTCAGAGCTTGGACTGTAAGAAACACAGTCATGGATGCCCCGTGTGATGCTCATTCACGAGACTCTGCTCACCTTGTAGCCGTTCTCCTTGGCAAAACTGAGGATGTCCTCTCTGCGCTCGCGGGTTGTGTTGGTGGCATCGAACACCTGGGGGCGAGAAGGTGATGGAGAGACCAAGCCAACATTAACGCTGCAAAATTAAATGACAGTGAATGCTGACCAAGAATAACATAGCATAACATAACTTAGCAGGAGTGGCAAGAACAGGCCATTCAGCCCAACTTGGCTCGCCATTTTCCTATCACTGAAGTTAACTTAACACTTCAGGGCTAGATGGCATCTAGCACTTAATCAAGAGTTTCTGGTTCTACAATATGGCCAAGAAAGCTATTCCACATTGTGATCTCTCTCTGTGTAAAAAACATTTCCGAATATCAGGGCTAAATTTACCCTTGGACAACCTCTATTCGTAACCCTGAGTTCTACGACGGAGCTCATTATTTAAATGAACAGAATAGCAGGCTCCAGAATAATTAGTTCATCTAAGTTTTGAAGACCTATACATTACATCACTTCCTGTTTCAGGAGGGTATGAAAATGAGGTAAAATGCATAGAAAATCCCTGTGTCATCAAGCACCAAGAAAAAAACAAAAGAACTGGCAGCTCAAAAGACAGATATAGTCCTAGACCTTCATCAGTCAGGTGACTGTTATATTCCATACTGGCAATATCTAACTCTTTTATTTCAGAAGAGGTGCACAGGGAGCCTGGAGCCCATCCCAGCATCCAATTGGAATGAAGCAGGAAAGCCCCGGCTAATCCTTCGCAGGGCCGCACATTAACATACCATTTACAGCCAATACAGTGCCTCCTAACGTGGACATTCTAGAACAGTGATAGGAAACAGGACTGATTGATCTTGTTTAACGGCACCTCAATAATTTAAGAGTCATAAGGGGATGTTAACGGTGATGAACGCCAACAGCATCATGCTAAAACCCAACAGCAGTACAAAGGCCCATATCAGGCGCGCCTCAGAACTCACTGCTACTTGGCCCAGCTCTTGAGTGAAGTAGAAGCAGATGTCCTTCAGGGCAGTCACAGCACAGGCACTGAACAGGTGAGAGTTGCAGTTAGACTCTGAACACTGCTGTAGGACATCACAGCACAGGCATTGAACAGGTAAGAGCTGCAGGTAGACCCTGAACACTGCTGTAGGACATCACAGCACAGGCATTGAACAGGTGAGAGCTGCAGTTAGACCCTGAACACTGCTGTAGGACATCACAGCACAGGCATTGAACAGGTAAGAGCTGCAGATAGACCCTGAACACTGCTGTAGGACATCACAGCACAGGCACTGAACAGGTGAGAGCTGCAGTTAGACCCTGAACACTGCTGTAGGACATCACAGCACAGGCACTGAACAGGTAAGAGCTGCAGGTAGACCCTGAACACTGCTGTAGGACATCACAGCACAGGCATTGAACAGGTGAGAGCTGCATGTAGACCCTGAACACTGCTGTAGGACATCACAGCACAGGCACTGAACAGGTGAGAGCTGCAGGTAGACCCTGAACACTGCTGTAGGACATCACAGCACAGGCACTGAACAGGTAAGAGCTGCAGGTAGATCCTGAACACTGCTGTAGGACATCACAGCACAGGCACTGAACAGGTGAGAGCTGTTCATCAACGCTAACTCAACACACCAATCACAGATGTGTAATAATAGGGAAGAACAGGTAAGCAGAATCCTCACCACAGAACACCTGAACACTTACAAAGTTCCCTTTAATTTGCATGATTAGTGATTAAATTTATTCCCACCATGACAAATCGTCGGCTGAGAATTAACTTGGTCTATCTGCATTTTTGTGATTATTTGAGATATTCTGTCATAATGATTTTTAAGTTAACAAGGTCTATTTTAGGTTATGACCGTGCTTAGATATGCACTCAGTATATGTCAAAGGTCAATATTAGAAGGGTCTATTTTCAAATTTGCCGCTTCACCAAGTTTTAAGTAGGTCTATCTGCAATTAACCAATAATATTAGAGGGATCACATCACGTGACCTCAGGCCTCAGAGACAAAATGGCTGCCAAGAAGAAATTTACTGAAGCAGAGTTGAGAGAAATAGCTGCATTTCCTCATTTAGGTGAGCGCTTCGAGAAGTCAGATTGAACAGAGTGTTATTTGCTGAAACTTAAATGATTTGCTGAAAAATTATGTTTTGTCAAGTTAATCATGTAAATTGAGTTCAAGGTTACCTTTTCTATGCAGATCAAAGTGAAGAATAATGACCCAAAGGCTTCGATCAATCAGAGAAATTGGCAGAGTCAAAAAATTACATTGTTTATATACTTTAAGTTGTTCACAGTTATAATGTTCATGTTGCTGTTGTATTTCCTTGATGTGAGATCATTCACACGTGAATGTTTCTCTCTCATTACTAGGTCATGTTAAAAAAGGCCTAAAAAGTGTTAATCTTGTATTCCTTTTTTACTGTGACAGTGTTTAAAAGTTGTTTCATAAGTATTATTAGTTAATAAACATTGGGATGTCTTTAAAATGCGGTTTTAAGAGACTGTTAATTCATTTCCATATTTTTTAAAACCTGTAATCTGCAGATAGACCAAAGTAATACTGGAATTTTATGAATTCTAAAGTTACAATGGTCTATCTGCAAAATTGAGTACCCAGAATTCAATGTTGCCAGACGAATAGGGGTATGTAAATTAGCCCAGTTTAGTCTCGTCGTATTCTAGTTGTTTAGGGCAAAAAATCTTTTAATTCGGAAAAACCCTAAGGGAATATTTTTAATACCATATCTTTAATCGCAATTTCCTCGAAAACACAAAAATGGCAGATAGACCTAGTTAATCCTCGGCCGACGAAATCGGTTGCCGTTGGGCCCATTTTTATTTTGCGCGCATGATTGTACCCCCGTGATTCCCAAACTTGGTTCTGGGGACCCCTGGTGTATGCTGGTTCTTGTTACAACTACAGTTGAAGAAAAATGGTCATCAAGGTGTTTTTTTGGCAAAAGTGTGCCAATCCTTCAAGTTCTTCACGGTTGGTAGTACTTTTCATTTTAAAGTTCCCCACAAACCCCTTCTTTAGACCCTTCAGCCCATTTCACATTTCTGCAGGTTAAGTTTGTTCTCTGACAGTGTATGGCCAGGGAGTGTTGGACAAATTTTTTTCTTCAGTAAGTAAATCAAAAAATTGTACCTTTTGTTCACTTTGGCTTTGTTTTATATCCAATTTCGGTAGATCTGAAACACTTAAGAGTGACAGATACACCAAAGAAAAGAAATTCGGAAGGAAGCGATAACCTCTTCATGGCACTGCAGACTGTGCCACAGACTCGATTTTCTTTTTTTTTTTAAATTAATTTAAATTTTTTTTTAATTTGGCATCTCCAATCCCACCCAAATCTGGAATGCTTAATTGGGGAACTATGTACAAGGCTTTCGCATATGCGACCCCCTGTTGCCAACTCAGGAGAGTGAAGACAGTTTGCGGCACTCCTCCGAAGCACGCACCTGTCAGCCACTGCTTCTTATACACTCATTAGTCGAATCCTCGCAAGTTCAGAGCGAGGTCGGAGGATACCCGAACATGAACAAGCTTAGAATCTTCCTGACGAGCGCCCGTCTGGCCAACGGGAGGCGCCTAAGGAACGAACAAAGCCACTTATATTACCCTTCCCAGCAGACCCTTCCCAATTTGCATCCCTGTAGCGCAATGGCCAATTGCGTGCTACTTCTCTAAAAACTGCCAACCACTGCTGGTTGGTACGAGGCGGGAATTGAACCCGCGCCGTGATAGTCACTTCTGCTTCGCAATGCGACGCTTTTAACTGAGTGAGCTATCCGGCAGCTCAGACTCGATTTCCTTCATTAAGTTTACTTTTCTGTTTGTCTGCGGGGGCTGATGTGCTCATAATATCTGTCGTTCATTGAAAACTACTACAATCAAGCATCAGGACTGAGCACAGAGGGCCGAACATTTGTGCTGAATGTGCCATCGCATAGCCAGGGCATCGCACTGCTCTTACCTGCGAATCTTCATGGCTTCTTCATTGTCAGGACGGAAAAACTCGAAGGTCTTATACGACTGGACTGCTTCCCTTCGGTACTGGCCCAGGTTAAAAACTGGGAGGACAAGGAAAGAGGGATGAAGGATGAAATCAGCATAGATGAAGGAGAGGAGACTCTCAATTCACACAAAGTGAGATACATAGGCAGACAGACAGGTAGAAACCTTAATTTAAACAGGCATAGGCCAAAGCTCTTTTTTACAATGGTGGTTAGGGAATGGGAAAAAAAATCTACATGGAAATACATAAAACGCCAGCAAACATTTTTGGAAAATCATCATTTGAAGAAACCCGTAAGCTGAGATAGATGCTGTTCGACTGATACGCCCAAGCAGCACAAACATGCACGCTTTCGCCCGTAAGACCCAGGTCTGCAGGAGACCTGACCCTTCATCGGTCTGATCCTCACCCCGCGTGAAATGTACACAGAACATAACACACCCTACGAGAGAGGCGCCAACTAGCAATGATAAATTATAATCACAATCCCAAAAAGGCTGGGACGGTGTGTAATGTGTCAATAAAAACAGAGAGCAGAAAATTCTCTTCAAGCTGTATTTTACTGAAACCTGTCTGTTACAGTTCCACTGGTTATTTGAAGACAAACAAGGACCCAGGAGTCAAGACAGGGGCATGAAAGGAGGCCATTAAAGAGTAACTGTGCATGTCTATTTCGTGGGGCCTCAGTGAAGGTGTCTATGTGTGACCAGTTTGCTGGAAGAGATGTTTTCACTGTGACACACAGACTTAAGCGTGAGTGATTCACAAAAGCAAATAAACTGCAGAACAAATCACCCATTTTAAAATTTTCACCCCATCAACTTTCTTTTATTGATCATTGTAAGTGTATGCTAATTCCAATTCTAACTCCCGCAACACATTCCAAAGAAGCTGGGACAGACCCAGTGTAACACTGGGAAGGCAGAGGAATATTCAGTAAAACACCTGTTTGAAACACTGCACAGATATTCAGGGCTATCATTACAGGATGCTGTCATGACTAGCAACACAATAATCATTCATCGAAGGCTTGGTTGTTTCCGAGCAAGGATGGCCCGAGGTTCACCAATTTGTGTGAAGCTGTGTGAGCAATATGCCGACAGTTTAGAAACAAAGTTTTTCAACACCTAATTGTGAAGAATTTAAAACCCGAATTCCAAAAAAGTTGAGATGCTGTGCCCATTGTATGGCTAACTAGCACAGCTGTGAAAGCACCATTAATACCAAATCTTACGAACCCATTTTGGAGCAACATAGTCGCCATTTAGACCATTTCATTTTCAGGAAGGGACAGTCCTGCTTATTTCAGCGAGCCAGCGGCAAGTCACATTCAGTATATGTATGTAGCAACAGCATGAATTTGTGGTCGAGATGTGCCGGTGCTAGACTGGCCTGCCTGCAGTTCAAACATGTTGCCCATTTAAAAACTAAAGTCCAATATGAAGCAAAAATAACACCAACAGAGACCTTCAATCATTGAGCAGCTTAATTCTTATGTCAAGCAAGAACAGGAGAAAAAAAATCTTCTTTAAGAACTACAAGAATAAGTTCTTCATCCTGAAGAAATGACGGAATATTGTTAAAGGTAAGGTAATGTAAAACAGTGGCAGACATGGTCCTATCCCAAATATTTTTAGAACCTGTTGTAGGTATAAAATTTAAACTCAGTGTAAATTCACACAAAAAAAAACAATAATGTTAATTAATTGAGACATAAAATAACTTGTCTTTGTACTCTGTTTAATTGACTACAGGGCAAAAAAAGGAATTGCAATTCATTGCTTAGTGTTTTTATTTGCATTTCAAACACAGTCCCAACATTTTAAGAAATTGAGGTTCATACATTTCATACGTTTCTTGTGTCCTTCCACTGCTGCTGGTGTTGAGTCTATCATAAGCCTAAATTGAACTAATTCCCGATGTGGGGGTGATGTACACCCAGAGCCCAGAGCGATTAAACAGCGGGCAGAGCACGCCAGGGGTGGGGCTTCCTGACCTTTCGTGGGCACGCCGATCCAGTTGAGGTAGCGCGTGAGCTTCTTGGAGATGTAGGTCTTTCCCCTGGCCGGCAGGCCGACCATGACGATCATAGTGGGAGAGTTTGTGAACTGCGGCACAGAGGCTGAAAAACAGACCAGAACAGGACATGTAAATCCTCGAAACGAGCGCGCGCACACACACACACACACACACACACACACACACACACACACACACAAGATCTGCCAAGTGAACGCATGCAATTCCCGCTGAAGTTTCAACAGGGGTGTTTTTTCAAAGGACTGTGACCATCCCTGTTGCATTATTGGTTTCGATGGTCAAGCCCCTTGGCTTTACTCAAGTCCGCTAGAGATTTCCTCATGGTCTTGAGTAAAGCCATGAGGCTTGACCATTGAAAAAAAAATTTGAACGCAAGGTTAACCGTCAGCGACCTCAAAGATTATCACAGAGTAAACTGTCTCTGATTTGGTCAAAATCCATTGACTCCATCAGTAAATAACATGCACACAAGATATGTGACAGACAGACTGTGACAGATGGACAGACAACCTGAAAACAGTATTCCTCTTTCCCACTGCGTGTGGCAGAATCATGATTATTAGAAATAAAATTTCTCACAGCTCATCCAGCACAAAACAGGCCATGTCTTCTTTCCAATTATTCATCCCCGAAAATAACCAAGATTATCATGAATATGGAGAGGTTTGCCAATAATGTGTGCAGGAGAGAAAGACCATAAATGCTGTGTTCACTGTAATCCGCAATAAAGGTTTGGTCTGCACAGACACTGAGAGAATGTTCATGGTGTTAATCCTGCACATTTCACTCCAGATGCTGAGAGCAGTTTAATTTGAGGGTATTTGTGACTGAACAGAGAGCTCCATGTAAAAGATACTTAAAATTTCACCACTGACCAAATACTTGGACTGTATTGTACACTGACAGTGCACATCAACACATAAACACACACAATACACACACACATACACACAAATACATGCACATGCACACACACATACACACACATACATACACACACAAACAAACACATACACACACACACGCACACACTAAACACACACAAATGCATATACACACACACACACATATACACACACATGCACACACACTATACGCACAAATGCATATACACACACAACACACACACACACACACACACACACACACACACATTATACACACAAAAATACATATACACACACACACAAAATCACCAGAACCTGTATTTCAGGGTCCACCCCACCCCAATGCGTCCCCAGTAATTACGAGTGCAGGCCCCAGCACAGATCAGACAGCAGGACGCAGGCTGAGCTGTAACGTGTCCCCATGTGCACTGTGCCGTTCGTTTCCCCCAGAACACGGTGCTCTTGGCACCATTCCCAGACTGCTGCTACCTCCATTTTGGAGGTTAGTGGCCTCGGAAGCCCAGAGAGAGGGGGTGGGGCTGACTCCACACCACCAGCCAATCAGAGCACAGCTCTACCCGCACAGGCTCGAGTGATGACGGTGCAGACTTTAAGCACACACATCACCAGCGTGGGTCTAATGCTGTCCACTACCAAACAAATTCATGTCAACTGTAACTTCAGATGTAGTAGAACCACAGAGTACAGACTGTGCTTCCAAAGCCTTTGGACCTTTAAATAATTCTATCCATTTCAATTTTTTAATCATTTTAAAAAAAATTTTTTCCCCCCTCCACTCTTTTCTGACCTGATCTGATGTTAAGATGAATTAATTTTGTTCTGTTAATTTAGCTTTTATTGCCTTCCATTCAAAGTTCACAATTTTTTTTTTTCAAATGCATTCTGAAATAAAGCCTGATTGTTTGTCTGATTGACCAACTGGCTCACCAAAGAAGGAATGAAATCAAAACCTGCCAGTCAATTATGCCTCAGACTTAGAAACATGAATAAATAAAAGCAAATATTACAATAGAGAGTCACACAATTTTTGTAGGACAGAAATCAAAATAAATAATACGGATTATATATTAAGGGGATGACTCAGAACACGATCATGAAAGAATACAAAGTGCGAGGACAGTCATATCAGAAAGATTATTTACCAAACAGGTTTTGCACCCATTTCTCAAGTATTAAACCTACAGTGTCCTCCCTCCACTTACATCAGGACCTTTGATAATTATGGATAAAAATGGTTATGGCTAATATTGTTTATCCTCTTGAAATCTGATGCAAAATATGAACAAAAATATAGCACTTACCTGAAGTACAATTATTGAAAGAAAATAAAAATTACCATCATGAAACAAATACTTTGTATGCGTGTTACAATTATTTGATCCCCTTCTTTGAACTCATGTGCAGCCTCCCTTTGCCAGGATAACAGCTCCGAGTTCTTTCCTATAGTGTGTAATGTGGCCAATGAAGATCTCGGAAAAGAGTAGAGACCATTCTTCTTAGTCGAGTCTCTTCAGATCCTTCAAATTCCAAGGTCCTCGTTGATGGACTCTCCTCTTCAGCTGGTCCCATGTTTTCTATTGGGTTTAGATCAGGGAACAGGGATAGTCATGGCAAAACCTTGATTCTGTGATCGTGTAACCATTTTTGAGTTGATTTTAATGACCACTTTCCTGGTGCAAGACCCCAACACTTCCCTATTTTCCAGTTAGAAGACCCCAACACTGTTCTGTTTAAGCTTTTGGACAGCGGTCCTCAGGCTTTCATTAAATATCTGCTGGTACTTCATGAAGTACGTGATACCATGAGTCCTAGCAAGACTTCCAGGGCCTTTGGAAGAAAAAACAGCCCCACAACTTAAAAGATGTGCCACCGTACTTTGCAGATCAGATGGGGTTCCAAACAGATTGGCCATCTTAGTTTTCAGGGGTTCTTTCCAAAGTGCTCTATTCTGGGCTTGTGACCGCAAGCCGAAAACCACCAGCCTAATGTTGTGTAGGTCTCCCTCATGCCACAAAAACAGCTCTGCCCGTTAAGAAATGGATAGCAAAAGAAGGGGGTCGTATGTTATCTGGAGCTTTGGCAGCAGATCTTTTAAGTCACCAGGTGGAGCATCCATGGATCAGTCCTGTTTTCCCAGCACATTGCACAGATGCTTGATCAGACTGAGATCTGGGGAATTGGGAGGTCAGTCAATACCTTGAACTCATCGCTGTGTTCCTCAAACCATTCCAGAGGAATTCCTGCAGTGTGGCAGGGCGTATTATCCTGCTGAGAGACACCACTGCCAACAGGGAATACTGTTGCCATGAAAGCCTGTACATGGTCTCCAACAATGTTTCTTTTGATGGTAAGAGTCAAATTAACATCCACATTAATTCTAGGACCCAGGGTTTCCCAGCAGAACATCACTCAGCGCATCACACTGCTTCAGCTGGCTTGCTTCCTTCCCACAGTGAATCCAGGTGCCATGTCTTCCCCGTAACGCACATGTACTCAGCCATCCAATGAAACATAAAAAAAACAAACAAACAAACAAAAAAAAACGTAATTCATTAGACCAGGCCACCTTCTTCCAGTGCTCTGTGGTCCAGCTCTGATGCTCACATGCCCACTGTAGGCGCTTTGGCCGAGGGACAGGGGCACTGTGACCGGTCTGTGGCAAAGCCTTGGACACCCATGATCCCATCGCCAGTTCACCAGTTATCCTTCTCTGGACCTCTTTTAGCAGGTACTAACAACTACATGAGTGCAGGCTTTAAGTAATTCTCAGATTAAACACATATTTCATTCAACTTATCAGGGTCTTCACTGAAGACCACGATTGGTGAATTAGTTGAATCAGGCATCTGAAGAGTTTGGGCAAAACAAAAACAGTTTTCTAGCGCATGCAAATGTTCACATGACTCCCGCGCCTGAAGACCAGCAGGGATCTGTCATGATCGAGCTCTGACTGACCATCTCCCCCGACAGCACAATGATGCCCCATCTTCCTCAGCTGGTATAGACAGTACTATGAGCATACCTCTTCACTGTACCACAGAGAATTCTTCTGCACTGGTGGCTCCACAAAATCAATATCTGCTCCACAGCACATAGATCTAACAAATAGTAATTTCAATGACAAGACCTGAGAAAGACTTACGGTGGAACCACACTAGCAGTCCTGTAGTTTCATTAACAGTAATTATTACATTACCTTCTTACACACTCTCAGTCTCACATATACAAACATCATCACTTTTGTCACCTCAGATATAAACACACATGCTCACATCCATTACCTTTGTTGCCAACACACACACACACACACACACCCACACATACACGCACCCACACAGACACACACTATTACCAGTGGACAGTGAGACAGTGAAGTAATGGGGGGAAAGGTTCTGGGATCGATGTGGACATGAGACCGGTTCCAGGTTCCAGATTCCACATGTGGGACAGGGCTAGACAGGACATCTTCTCCACTTGTAATCGGGCCTCTCCCCTCCCTCTCTTGGGGTCTATGATTTAACAGAAATACACCCCCCACCCCCCCGTCCCGAACACCTCCAGACCCGACATCTGCTCCAATTTACACGGTGCCAAAAATCTCTGAGAAAATAGGAACAGGCACCCCAAATACCACTATACTTTCGCCCAGTATTGGAATGGCTGATTATAAATCCTATTGTTCAGAAGCTCAGCAGGTCAGGAAATATTCTTGTATTTCTCCAAAGTAGGGCACAATCATTTTGAGAAAAGTTGTTTCACCCACGACACTCGATCAAAGAATTTCTCAACGAACACGGTTCTGGTGGACCTCAATCCGCTCCAACTAGGAGAAAACGTTCTCAGATTGGTTCATTCGTAACACTTGCACCTCGTGTCCTCCACCATTCCGGATGGGATTTCGTACAACAAGCCTCCAGCACAGTAAGTGCAATGATAAGCAGCAGCCAGTCTAACTCGGTGAGGGGAGAGGAGGTGTAAGGTTCAAGGCAACTAGAAGAGGAGTGAGAGGAAAAATAATGGATAAAAATGCATTTATTACCGCTCTGTACAGCTTAAATACACTGAAGGAATTGGGGTACATTTCTCAAAAAGCATAGCTGCTTCGCTAACTATGTTAGCAACTTACATAGTTTGGACCTGAGCCATGTAGAGAGATGTATGCGAGCAGCTAACATAGTTCGCAACTAAGCTTTTGGGAGAAGTACCCCTGAAAAGAAGACAAGAAGGGAGAGAGAAATATAAAACAAAAATGGAGAGAGAAAGCGAGAGAAGGACAAAATATGAGGGAATGTGAGGGAGAGAGAGATGACAGAGGGAGGGAAGGAGAATGACAGAAAAAGGGGAGAGAGAGAGAGAGAGAGAGAGAGAGAGAGAGGCAGGCCCCAGTAGTTGACCCAAACTCACAGCCCCGCCGGCGGTTCAGCCTTGCGGCCATCCATGGGACCCAGATCTTCAGCAAGGGGGTCTGAGTCAGTTCAGCCTGAGAGCTCGACATCGTGAAGCCAAATGCGAGCCGGCTCAAGCCCGCCCAGGGAGTGTGCGCAAGCGTGTGGGTGAGTGCGCAGGCGTGTTCGAGAGCGTGCACGTGTACAACAGAGAGAGGGAGCTGCGCGGGGCAGTCGCTAAATTCCACAAAAAGAAACAAAAAAAAAAAAAATCTCCAACAGCTCAAGGCCGAGTTCAGCTGAGGAATCCTAAACTAACCCCACACAGGCGAAGTTAATCCCCACTGCTGAGTTTCCCCCAAAAAACGTTTTGTGCATTTGCCTCACCTGAGAAAGCATCATCAAACAAGCTCCTTACGAGAGATATTGCAGCCATAAACCAAGAAATACTATTTGGGCTTGGGGAAAAAACCCTTTGAAAAGCAGATTTTTTTTGTCATTTTAGACATGAACAGGAAAAAGAAAAATGCCAGCAGGTTGCTCAATCACATTCCTTTCCATGATAAAATCAGAGAAGAGATCTGATCTAACAGTTCATCTATGCGACACGTGGGGGGGAAAAAAAAACAAAACCGGGCAACCTTGCTCCAGAGCTCAGTGCACCTGAGAGAATGTGGAATAGATCACATGACTGCTGCCATGGGAACAGAGGCCAGCAGGTGGCTAACCTGAGGGGAGAGGGCGGAGTTTGGAAGGTAAACACCTCCCCATCCTGGAGGATCGGAGATTAACCCCTTGCATGGTTCTCTCCTGCTGCATCAGATAGGCAGATATATAAAACATTTTTTACACCACCAGAGGTGGGCAATAAGGGTAGTATCTGCTCCTGGCCTTCATGCCAACATCAAGCCCTTGACCACTTTATAACCTCAATTGGCCAAAATTGTTACAAATTTGTACATTTTAGCAGCATTTCTTAAAACACATGAATGACCGCTGAAGACTGCTTGTGTCCCTAAATGAAACATTTTAATGCAATCTAATCTATGAGTGAAGTCCTGTTGCTTTTAGAACCCATTGCAGAGGTAAGGAACCCTGCTTCTGAAGAGTCCAAGCCCTGCATGTTTTAGATGTTCCCAATTACTGTAGCTCGTCAAGGGCTTGATAATGAGACAGATGCTTAATAAAGAGGCAATCAGGTATGTCACAGAAAATAAGCGCCATACGAAGACCAACCACAACAATACAACCACCTGACTAATATTGTGGAAGTCCCCTAAATGCCGCAAAAAACGCTCCATCGAACTGGCGTCCTCTTGAATTCCTGGACCCAGAGTTTCCCAGCAGAACATTTCCCAGAGCACCACCCTCCCTCCACCAGCTTGTCTTCTTCCCACAGTGCATCCTGGTGCCATCTCTTCCCAGGTAAATAGAGTATACGCACCCGGCCGATGCACGCGACGCAGAAGAATATGGGACCAGGGGACCTTCAAGCTCCAATGTAGGTGCTTTTGGCAGTGGACCAGAGTTAGAATGGGCACTCTGACTGGCCCGCAGCTACAAAGCACTATGCTGAACCGGGTCGGATACACTGTGGTTCTGTGACACTTTTCTCATGTATCATTACAATCCTCTGAGTCTAGTGTCACTGAGGCCCTTCTGTCGATAAGAACCAGACAGGATGGCTTTCATTGCCCTTCCGGATCAACGAGCCTTGGGGTGCTCAAAATCTGTTGCTGGCCCACGGTTTCTCTCTCCCAGGGGCCTTGGGGCCCCATCGCTGGGCAATCACCACTGCTAGCTGGAAGTGCCCCAGAAGGCTCGCCACTACTTCAGATACGCTCTGACCCACTTCACTGGCCATAAGAATATGACCCTTGTCAAAGTCACTTAGATCCTATTTACCTACATCCAACTCATCGACTGTCGGCCTGTCGACTATAAGGACTTATCGACTGTTCGCTTATCGTCTGAGGTCTGTATGCAAACCTTGACATGCTCTGTCGTAACGAGATAATGTTATTTGCTTTGTCAAAATGAGAAATCATTGAAATTCAGGTTCAAAATGAGCAGATATTTTTCAAAAATCAATGAAAGTTCTCAGTTTCAACACCTGATATGTACCATTTTCAATAAATTAGAATTTAATTGATTAGAAAATCATAACACTGTTTTTATTTACATTAAACACAGTATCCCAACTTTTATAAAACTGGGGTTATGTATATGAGTAAATAAGCATGCACAGTGTATACATATTTATATACAGTATATACAACCCCAATTCTGAAATAGTTGGGACAAAGTGTAAATTGTGAATAAAATCAAAACAGAATGACTGTCAAATCACAGCAGCCAGTATTTTATTCACAATAGAACAGAGATAACATAGCAAATGTTGAAACAGAGAAATTTTACAATTTTATCCACAAAATGAGCTCATTTCAAATTTGATGGCTGCTACAGGTCTCAAAGGGCCTGTTTACCATGGTGTAGCATCCCCTTTTCTTTTTAACACAGAGTGGAGGCGTCTGGGCATCGAGGAGACAAGTTTCTCGAGTTTAGCCATTGGAATTTGATCCCACTGTTGTTTAATACAGGCTTCCAGCTGCTGAAGAGTTTTGGGTCTCCTTTGACGGACTTCTCGTTTAAATGTGTGCCAAATGTTCTCAATTGGTGAAAGATCAGGACTGCTGGCAGGCCAGTTCAGCACATGGTCTCTTCTACTACGAAGCCATGCTGTTGTAATCGCTGCAGTATGTGGTTTTGCATTGTCCTGCTGAAACACACAAGGCCTTCCCTGGAATAGATGTCGTCTGAATGGGAGCACATTGCTCTAAAACCAGTGGAAACAAGGAACAGATGGTTCCAGTTGACTGATGTAATAGCAACGCTCCAGGTCTTAATTGGCCGGCGCGTGTGCTGGACCGTAATAGAAACCGAGAACCTGACGGGACAGTGGTGGGACACGATTTAAAAAAAGTAATCTAATCAATTAGAGGCTTTGCAATTAATTTACTGATATCGATTAATCTGGAACCATCTGTTCCTTGTTTCCGCTGGGTGATGGCAGCCGGTATATAATGCTATAGCTTTACCATAGTCCCTTGTAACTACTCGTAAGCTATACGCTTGCACAGCCTAAAGCCCCGTTTTCACAGATTTTCTATTGCTAAACCAAACCATTGATAGAAGTGCTGTGAGATTCCAGCACTTATAAATTTACGGAACCTCGTTTCAATTTTCCTTTTACTATTATTGTAATATAAGTGTAGCCTAATACATTCGCTCAAACCATTTAAATTTCATTATTTACTCGGCTACATAACGAGGCTTTAGATCCATAAAAAGCGAAGTCGTGGAGTAAACTAGCTAGGTGCAATTTGCGTTCGTTATAGCTAGTAGGCTATGAGCCTACGTGTCATGCTGATGTTTTGTCGCGACGCAATTACATAGATTATTTAAACTCTGAAATGGATATTGCCTTCGCAAGTAATTGAAACATGAGAGCCGTTTTTCCCCCAGTCCGTTAAGTAGCAATATTAAAACTATACTTCACTTTTGGAATGGAATTGCAATGAATGATGTTCTGTCCTTCTCTTCAGGCGCTATATTTGACTTTTTGAATAATTAGGATGATTGACGAGCGACATTTCGCTTTTGGTGCAATCAGGTATGCTTCACTTCTGGTGCTATACTGTGCTTTTCGAATGGAATTGGAAAGAATAACGTGCTATACTTCAATTTTATAGTGTGATATACTTCACTTTGGTGCTATAGTACTCCACTTTCCGGACGGAATTGGGATGAATAACGAGCAACACTTCACGTTTCAAATGGATTTGGAAAGACGTGCTGCTCCTTTGACGCATGCAGTTTTTTCACCATGCTTCCTTGTCGAACGGGAGGGTGGGATATGTCCGTGAAATCCCGCTTCTGACTAAATTTTCAAAGATTTCAATTATAACCAATCAGGAACTGAGAATTTAATGCTACATCCGTTTCAATCAAACTAACTTCCGTTTCAATCAAATTCTCTCACACAATCACCTATTCTCATTCACATACACTATCATTCTGTTTTACATTCACTGTCATTTTGTCACTTTAACAAGTTTAAGTTTGTGAGAGTATAATGGTGTGTGTGTGAGAGAATGATGGTATGTGCGTGAGAGAATGATGGTGTGTGTGAGAGTATAATGGTGCGTGTGTGAGAGAATGATAGTGTGTGCATGAGAGTATAATAGTGTGTGCATGAGAGTATAATGGTGTGTGCGTGAGAGTATAATGGTGTGTGTGAGAGAGAATGATGGTGTGTGTGAAAGAGAATGATGGTGTGTGCGTGAGAGTATAATGGTGTGTGTGAGAGAGAATGATGGTGTGTGTGAAAGAGAATGATGGTGTGTGCGTGAGAGTATAATGATGTAAGTGTGTGAGACAATGATAGTGTGTGCGTGAGAGAATGATGGTGTGTGCGTGAGAGTATAATGGCGTGTGTGTGAGAGAATGATGGTGTGTGCGTGAGAGAATGATGGTGTGCGTGTGAGACAATGATAGTGTGCGCGTGAGAGAATGATGGTGTGTGTGAGAGAGATTGATGGTGTGTGCGTGAGAGAATGATGGTGTGTGTGTGACAATGATGGTGTGTGTGTGAGAGTATAATAGCGTGTGCATGAGAGAATGATGGTGTTTGTGTGACAGTATGATAGTACATGTGAAAGCAAGTATGAATTCTCTCTCAAACGGCCTCTCATACAAAGACGTGAATACACACGTTTCGCGTGTATTCGCGTCTTTGCATTGACTTTGAATGTAATCTGTCGTGCGAAACATTAGTTTCGCGTCCAGTGTGAAAGCGGCTTAAAACTTCTCATAATTCAAGATTTTGGTACTCTGTTGTATCGTCTCTGATACCACATTGTCATTCTTCAGGCTTTTTGAGTAAAGGGAAACATAGCCATAGAAAATACACAGATGGCAAATCATGAGAAAAGCATACGGTCACACTGTGGGGCCGGAAATAATGGACTCGAACTCTGAGCGTGTGATCACGTATCTCGGTTGAACTTTAAGTGTCTCAAGATTTTGTGATATGTTTGGTATTCCTGTCCCACGTTCTTTGAGTTTAGAGGGATGTCAGGGGTCATCCAGATGAGGCCAGAAACAATCAGGAAAATTAGTTAGTTTGACCAGTGTGGGTCCTCATGAATAAAGAAACACCGCAGTAAAATGGATTCTTTTCATTGACTTAAAATTTTTAAACTGCTGAGCTGCTATCGGGTCTTGTTGTTATGATTCTGCTCTGCCTGTTATTATTCTGCCATGTTTATTATGATTCTCACATTCCCTGTTATGTTTATTATTATGTCTTTTAGGTTTTGTCATGTTCTGTTTAGTTTTTGTATTTTGCCATGTTTTCGTTTTTGCCATTCCCTTCCACTTTTCTGTTATAATCCGGTCCATGTTTTGCCATGCCCTTCATTGCACTTTGTCTCCCCTGTCTGGTCTCTTGTTAAGTTACAGCTTCTCCCCAGTCCTGCGTGTCACATGCTTAGGTGATTTCATGGTTTCTGGGTTTCAAACATTCCTTCCAATCTCGTTTGCTTCCTTCGCCTCTCTTTTCTATATTACTAACCAATACTAACAGTTTGTTGTTTTGTTGAGTTACTAACCCAGACTAACATTGTATATAATACTAACTTACTAACGAGCACCAGGGATTGTATAGCTGCACTTACTAATTGATTAACTAGCTCTCAGCACTCGCCCTATTCTAGTCTCCGCCTCTTGCCTTCACTTAGTCTTTGCTGCAATTCAGCGGATCCTCCGCACCTGCTCCACTCTGTCCTGCTTCTCATTATCTGTGCACGTTAGAACTCCCTAACCGGAGCTGTATGTTTTGTCATAGGCTGTCTCGTGTTCCCTGTCCGCGTTTTGGCTTTTGCCAATTCTATGTGATTAGGTTCTTCCTCATGTTTTGCTCCCACGTAATTAGTTTTATCCAGTTCACCTTTCCTAATCATAGCATGTGACTTCCCTTCTGTGTATTTAAACAGTCTTCTCACAGCAGTTCCCCGTCAGAACGTTTCTCTTGTGCTACGCTTGTTTTCGCCTTGTAATCTCTCGTGAATCTCTTCTGACTGGACCGTCCCTGATTATTGATTTTGGCTCTGTTTTGGAATTCTTGTTATCTCTGTGTATCGAACCTCTTTTGTCTGACTACGATTTTTGTGATTGGTGCCCTGCTTACGACCTGGATTACGCCCTGTGGATTTTGATTTTTGGATTGTGGACTTTGTACCGTTGCCTCCTGCTCTGCGGGGGTTCATCCCCCCTTTCCAATAAAATCCCATTTTTACTGCATTCCTGGTTCTCGCGTCTGGTTCCAGATCGTTACCTAACACTTGTGACCGCAGAGGAGCAGGCCCGCCCTCCTGGGGTGGGTCTCAGGGGTATAACAGGCTGTGCACAGATGAGAGGGGGCACTTTTATCCTTCTATCCTTTGGTTTGTTATTTTGCTTTACTAATTTTGAACTAATCATTGCAATAAAACAAAACAATTATTCACCAGCCCCGGACTTTGACTCTCTTCAGTAAGAAACCGATCTGACACACACATACCATGCTCAGAGGATCGTAATTAAAAACACTAAATTTTATCATAATTCAGGACTTCGGGACACTGTTATTTTCTCTCGGATAACAAAGTGTCAGCTTCGTCAGAATTTCTAAAGATAAGGAGATACAGCCAAAGAAAATAAACAGTGCTATCAGGCAAAGACATATTGTCTCACAAAGTTCAGAGGGTCATAATTTAAAAATACCACAATAAGATTTCTCATAAGTCAGCCTTTTTGCACTCTGGTATATTGTCTCTGGTAACACAGATTCTTGGGACGACTTGAGGGTCAGGAAATAGTCATGCAAATTGGGAAGAAAGCAAATATAACGCAGCAGCCACTTCAGGTAGACCGAGAAATTCGAATAAGGAGCTGACAAGTAAGTAGACAAGTTCAAGCCCTGCAGTCAATGGTTCAAGCGCGCAGTGCAGCGGGAGTCAATGCATTAAAAAAACATCCACTATCTTCGGGTTACAGCTGGCAGTCAGTCGTACAATGACTCTGGCTGAATCCTGTGGTTGCATGAAGAGAAGCAAGGACATTTGATCATCTTTTCAGTTATATTACCGTAAAAGATAGGTACAGTAACGTTATTTCGTTCGTTTCTGTCATCTGTCAGCAAAAGAAGTACAGCTTGCGCTGCGACTAACAGTAGACAGGCCTGCTACCAAAAACCTCCGAAACTTCGCCCGCTATTTCAACTTTAAATCTGACGGTAAATCATTATTATGTAAATGTAAAGATCTGACTGTAAATATGTAACCAAGGCTAGCAATGACTAACGTAAGACTGTTAATCAGTTGCCCGTGCACCATTTGTTCAGTAGCCTATTTAAATTGGGTAAAACTGCTCAGGCTCTGTTCATCAACTAACGCTGGGCAGGATACTGTGTTTAATTCATTTCTCATGATGATCATTACGGGCATAAGTTGGTTATTATCATAATTACTCCATCTTGATAGATTAATGACAAGATCATTCGATCTGCCCTCCCTTCTCTCCATCCTTTAATATCTTTTTGACTACACACATACACACACACGCACGCACGCAACACAAACGCGCGCGCGCGACACACACACACACACATACACACACAGTGAATCAAATTTTCTCGCATGCGTTTTCTGATGTGGAATTATTTCAACCCGGAGCCAATGAAGCCGAGTAAACATTTTGGGCGGGTCTCCCAGACATAACAGTATAAAAGCCCAAAGTCCCTGTGTTCCCTGTGAAGAGATTGTTCATAACGCACAGCTCAACTTCCCGGACAAAAAATTAAAGGTCTGGGACTCAAGCAAGCTGTGTGCGTGCGTCTTTGCATCTGTGTGATCATCACATTTTGAGACGAAAAACCTAACACCGTGAGTACCGAAATTTGCTCTCAACAATTCCAGCATGCTAAAATGCAGTGTTCCTGTACTCGAGTCAATGAAGAGATTTCAACTAACGGCAGTTTGATAAATGTATGAAAGGTATCTTTGGTAGTTAGTGAGCTCTATAATTTACTGGACAGAGGCACTTCATGTTATTTTGGTTCTGTTGGTCAAGCTCATCGTCTGGTGTCTCGTTTACAAACCTTTATTTGCTCGGTACAAAAGGTTTGCGGTGGCGCGCAATTTCGAAAATCACAATTTAGTTTTTCGAAGTGTGCGCACATGAACAAGCATTAGACCCCGCCCGTTACCTTCCACAATTACACAAAAATGGTGGATGCAAATTACCTCATGTATGCATAAGGCCCGTTTGTTCTAGAGTGAAATGATGGCACTACGTGCAACATTCTATCAGAAAAGTGAAGGAGAGGGGGGCGTTACCTGGCCCCAGCACCAGCACCGTCTCAAGTGCACCAACGGACCCCGATAACGCCCGAAATACCATTGTGAGACGAGTTTCACTGTAAAAGCAGTCTTTGAATATACATTTTACAGGCTTCCCATGGGCAATTTAGGGCTACTTGTTGTTGTAGGCTCCTTACCCACCAAGCAAGAATACGTCCAAACCATAGACAGTAAAAGAAGTGGACGGCGGGATGGCGCTATTTTCAACGGGAGAGCGTGAGGCTCAGTTGAACGAGTTTTCAGTTGGGCACCACGCCTACTGCGCAGGCTCGAAGTCAGCTCGCTGACGTAAACCAACGTCCTGAGAAGCGGTAATTCGTCTGGTAGATGTATCCTACACATAATTCCCAGCGAGCAAGCGATTGCGTCTGTCAGTATAGTCTGATTCCGTTCGATGTTATTATGTTTTGCGAATTATTACTTCATAGGTACTTCACTTCGCTAGCGATGTGGCTCAATCGTCTTCTGTCTATGATTCGTTATGGGCTTCTGGTCTAAACTGTACGGTTGTTTACGTCCTGTGCGACAGAAAGTCGCAGGCATTTCGCCTCACTTTTAGCCTAGCCTGGTGCCATCGGCTAAAAATGCTTACTATTAGACCATGACGCTACATACGAAGTAAAGACGTCTGCTACAAAATGTAGTTTCTCTGTAGAAAATGACAGCCCTGACATGAAGGCTTATAATGTTTTTAGTGTAAAGTTATGTGATGTCAAAAGTCAGGCAAAATGAATGGGGGTGAATGGAGAAGCTACCGCTAGTTGATCATCTGCCATCTTCTAGAGCGTTCAATTGAGCTTCAACTTCCGGGTGTATTCCTACCCCCTTGGTCCAAACGACGGCCGTTTCTCAATATGCGTTCTTCTCTGTACTTCTGTTCTTGTGAACTTTAGAAACGTCATCCGTCTGAGACCAAGTACTTTCTCAATTCAAAGTTCGCATCTCGATGAGAACGGTTACCAGTCCCGGAAGTGTTCTTGACACGCCCATTTTTCCGAGGATGCATTGGATGGTAACTTGTGTGAACTTGACAGCACGCATAACCCAGAGTTCTTTTCGGCATCCAAGCGCGAGCGGGACGCAAATTTTTTTTTTCCTGAACCTTTCAGGCAGTATGGTAGACTCTTGTCCAATCAGAGATCGGCGCGAACATGACGTCATGCATATTGTTCAAATATCAGAAGTTGTATGGCGTTGTATTTGACAGTTGACGCCTCACAGGGCAAGAATAATCAAGTGGCAATTGAAGACACGGCTTCTCTCCCCCATGCAATCTAAAATCTACAAAATAATGGGCTACATTCAGTACAGAAAAATAATTTAATTATAATTAGGTCTATGTACTGGCACTCATTTCAGAGCTCTTCAGCGAATGATGGTAATTTTGGTGACTAGTATGTGGTTTCGTCCGTTTATATTTTCCAATCGGACAGCTGTATTTTTTACAGCAAGTTGCGTGACCGTGCTGCAAAAGCAGGTGTAAGTACTTGTCGCTGAAATTACCTTCATTCGCAAAAGAGTTCTGAAATGCTGCTCTTGCTGGAGAAAAAAAAAAAAAAGAAATTACCTTTGCTGAGTGCCAATGCATAGACCTAATTAGTCTAACCACGCTGGCAGCTTGTTATTGGCGGAATTCAAGAACCCCTGGCTTTTGTACAGGCTCTCTTTTCACTCTCTCTCCGCCATCGCAAACAAGAGAGCCTGCTCGCAGGCTATGCCTAGCCTACATCAATAAACATATGTGAACTGCCACTTGATGTAGACGCATGTACGTAGCCTGACAAACAATACCTGAATACATAGGCCATTGTACTACCGCACTGACACTGCTTGCGTGTGTTGCATGCATGCGGGGGAGATGATGAATCGAATGGGCCTAGCCTAGCTAGCGAGGCCTACACTTCACACTCGCAATTACCAATGAAGGTAATTCTGGTGACAAGTACGTGGTTTCGTCCGTTTACATTTTCCAGTCCGACAGCTGTCTATTTTTTACAGCAAGTTGCGTGACCGTGCTGCAAAAACAGGTGTGCGTACTTGTCGCCGAAATTACCTTCATTCGCAAAAGAGTTCTGAAATTCCGCTCTCGCTGGAAAAAAAAAAAAATACCGTTGCTGAGTGCCAGTGGATAGACCTATTTATAATTAAATATGCATTCGTGATATTAAATATTAATGTTAAATTCTAGAACCCCTTTCTCACTGATAAAACTCCACTAAAACATATTGGCGCCCCCCTTTTAAAATCGCTCTGGCAAATAAAAAGCCGGAAAAAAGTGGAGGCTGGATCCGA
Organism: Gymnothorax javanicus; assembly: GCA_029692085.1. Lineage (NCBI taxonomy): Eukaryota > Metazoa > Chordata > Actinopteri > Anguilliformes > Muraenidae > Gymnothorax > Gymnothorax javanicus. The sequence goes on from CM056203.1 coordinate 6,276,005, forward strand.
AATTCTTTTCCCCCTGACAATATAGCTAGACTAAGCTCTATTAGTTTTCTCCTACAAACTGAAAGCATTGACTTCTTCAGCGCAACAGAGACTTGAGAGACTATATCGGCGAGATACTGTCAAGGCGAGTCCTCGACATTGCTATTGTCAGCACAGATGAAAATCCGAATTCAAATGTGTAGCGTTCAGTCAAACAGTAATGATATGGCCTTGTATTTTACATGTGTACCTGCGCACTTATCCATGTTAAGAGGCGATTAGGATCATGTGTGCTTGCCGGTTGTTTTGAACAATGCTAATTTGTCGCAAGAACACTGTAGCCATTAGCTGACTTAAGGCGTGGGACCCAATCATAGTGGTGTTAATGACATTATTTCACATCCGCAAAACTAACTGGGAAGCAAATGCCACTTTGTTGGCTATATATTGCAAGTAATTATGAAATCGAAATCACAAGGAAACGAAATTATTATTGCAAGCAGCGAAATGAAAACCACACCTACACTTAGCTCTGAGGGGTTAAGTTCTGTAATGCGAGCCCCTCAGAGCTTACTTAGACTGAAAACGTCGTAGGCACTAACATTCCCCCTTTGGCTTGATATTTTTTTGCGTAGAGTTTAACATCTACTTAAAGTCGTATATAGCCTTTAGGATCGAACAAAGCCAGTCCCTTTTCAGAATGTGGACACAAAAACTGGACAATGCAAAACAATAACACCTTGAAACAACAAAAGATTAAACAATTATTTGATGATTAGTGGGCCAAGTTAAATAACTTATAATATCAACCAGTACCTTAACTGTATTTCTCCGATCAGGTCGCTCTCTCCTTTTAGCTTGCGTCGGTGTGAGATCCTTTCGTTTGCAGGGAAACACAGAGCGAAGCCAACATTATTTGGGTCAACGAAGTCGGGCCAGCCCTTACAAAATGAGTACTGCAGACTCTAGTGCGATCATTCGGGACAAAGTTCTTCCGATTTATAGCTCGAATCCACGCCTGTTGTTGTCTCTTGCCACGGGGAACACGAAAAAACCTTATGTCCCTGTCTTTATGATACCGGTTTTTGCACCCCTCTATGCAACAAATAGCCACTATATTTCCTTTTGCCCCACATCAGCTATATTGGGCATGCGCGCGTGGACTTCCGGCCTTAAACCGAACTGGTCTATTGACGTCCACCAGACCTCTACACAAAGTTAAAAATTAGTTCAAATGTGGTCATTCAGGGCGTCTTTTCAACATCAACTGCACACTTATTTTAGAGATACTTGACGAAAAAAAAAAAACACCATTCGCTTTTCTGGCTCCTCCCTCTACCTACCTTACGATACTTCTCTATCTCCCCAACTGTTTAATTAATTCTGAAATGTCACTCTTGAGCAGCTGAAACGAACACTCATCATCTTATAACAAGCTATGCCTCTTTTTGCGGTAATGAGGAAAATCAGACCTCCAAACTGCTAATCATTGCGCCATACTCGCTACCGACTGCGCCACGGAGCTTGGTTAAGCATAGTGAGTAATTAATGAAATGAAGTATATTCATATCTAATGAATATGAAAAATAATATTGGACTTATAGTATTATAGTGTTGGGAAAATAAAAACAATTAAGAAATATATTAACATGCAATTTTGTGTTTTAATGTTATCATAGTCATCTGTTTTTTGTTTGTTTGTTGAAAGTGGCGACTCGCCCAGCAGTGGGGTTAATCGGGGGAAAGAGATCGGCTATCTTCGGTGCGGACAAGAGAAGCAGTTCAGCAATTGGCACCGCGGCGGGGCGGATAAGAGAAGCACTTCTGCTATTTTCCCCACAACTGGGCCAATAAGCGATTTAATTTTATAATCCGCCCCAGTCTTTGAACTTTCGCGCCGAAGCGCTGCAGGACGAATAGCCTCTTCCTTGTTTGTTTGTTAGTAATAAATCTTAAAAACCTTGTGAAACTCGATTGCTGTTATACCTTGTGCCGCACGTAATTACTGTTATGCGCTTTTCTCTGTGCCCCTCTTTTCACGTGCAGTATGGTCCTTGGTCCCACCCCCCAGGGTATATACGATTGTGAATCAATCTTGACCCAGACAGTAAACATGAGACGTCTGCCCGACGTGCACATCATATTGGCAATTTGTAAGAATCACATTCAACAGTCTTTATCGCTGTTTAACTTCATCAACATCCCTATAGTCCCGTCCGTACATAATAAAGAACCCACCACTTCCTGTAGCTCAACATATGTACCCTTGAAAATAAAAAACACTCTACACTGTTAACTCAGATAACACCACAGATATGTGGTCATATATTTGGACGTCGAAATAAGGTATTTTTTGGACGTCTATTGACGTGCAAGACAGGTGCAGAAAATAGATCCTTTTCACAGTTGCCATTTTACATGTCAAAGCTGGGCAAGCACCGATGTAATTAGGTTAATAAAAGTGATTATGGTTCTATTGCATATAGGTGCGTTACAATCATTCCAGTAAGACAGCAACCACAACATAAGGGCCATATGACTCCGAAACACCCGGATGGAATGAGACCATAATTATTACACCTGTGCTTGATGCATGACATGTCAAAGGTCTGACACGAGCAAACAATTAAAGGGGAACTCAGGGATAAATCATAATGCTGTTTTATACAAACATAATTGGTAAATAAATATTGTAAAATACAAAAATGTGGAATTTGTGTTTTCAAAGACGAGATAAATGAGGTTTTATTCCCCCTAATTAGTTGTCGTCTGCTCCAACGGTTGAGTGATAATGAGGTAACATCGCCTGAGAATGACGAAACGTTGGCCTTCACCCAGAGGTATGCGGTGTTATTGTGTTGGATAGTGTGATTGTCCCAGTCCATTATTTTATGACAAAAGATCGTTCAATATGGCCCATTGGCTAGTTGCACGAGATGGTGTTAAGTATTTTCTGAAATACGCAGGGTTGCTTCAACATTAACGGTTTACTTCTGTCACTTATCAGTCTATATCAGATAGAGGTATATCATCCCGGATGTGTGATTTTAGCTATAGCCGATATTCCCAAGATTTGGCTTAATTGTTTCGGTTTTATAGTGAATTTACTTCGACATTTTCTGATGCAACTACCTAGCTAGTTCTCCTATATCGTTATGGTTTTCTTAGATGTTCTCAGCTAACCATAGGTACAGAAGTGATGGTCCTGAGAGTGCAACTGACGCCGAGTGGGAAGGTAAACGAAGGATCGACAATATTGCAATATGCGTCGATCGAATGTTAGATTTATGAAACGGCATTTCTACATTATTTAATATTTACACATTAATTACCAGATATTTTCACATTTGTTGTCTGCCAGTTCATCAGTCATCAGTGAGAACGGCTGGAAACGTGATGCTAGTTAAAAACCCTCTCGTTTCTCAGTGGAGCAGCTGATGTCTCATTAAGAGTGCCAATGAACAAACATCAGTCACGGGTAATTGAGAGAAATCTTGCGAACATCATTCGTGGTTAATGAAGCCAAATCCTGGGAATATCGGCGATAGCTAATATCACATATCCGGGATGATATACCTGTCATCTGCTCAGCATCTGATATAGACTGATAAGTGACAGAAGCAAACCGTTAATGTTGAAGCAACCCTGCGTATTTCAGAAAGTACCATCTCGTGCAACTAGACAATGGGCCATATTGAACAATCTTTTGTCATGAAATAATGGACAGGGACAATCACACTATCCAACACAATAATAGTGCATACCTCTGGGCGAAGGGCGACGGTTCGTCATTCTCGGGCGACGTTACGTCATTATCACGCGACCGTTGAAGAAGACGACAACTAACTAGGGGGAATAAAACCTCATTTATCACTTTGAAAACAAAAATTCCACATTTTTGTATTTTACAATATTTATTTACCAATTATGTTTGTATAAAACAGCATTATGATTTAGCCCTGAGTTCCCCTTTAAGGTGCACGATCCCAACTCACCTTTTAAAATTGTCTTAAAGGAGCCATGTCACAATCACTGAGCATGCTTAAAATTTACATCCTTACAAATTGAATCTGCTTAACTGCAAGTCATAATCAGTTCCATCCTTGCCCATCCATCTTTGTTTTGCATTGTATTTATACATTTTAGTTACTCTGGCATTAGGCTTTTTATATTAAGGAGTTTTCCATGGAAATCTTAGGATTCAAAGCACTATTTTAGGGCTTTAGCCAAAGGATATGCAGAATGCAAGGTAGTTTTCCATTGCCAATAAACATCATAGGAGACGAACACCTTACTTAGGCCTACTGTTGGCTATTCATTTGTATAAAGACAATGTAATTGTCTGGCCCAAGGGTATAAATGACCAGCCAATGTGACTCATCAAAGATATTTCTCCAAACTTAAAATCCCATGACCAAATTCCTTTTCATTTGCTTTTAAGAGCTTTGGCATGGCTTAGGATTGTTCTTTAGGTTTCAAAAGCTAACAAAGCCCTTTGAGAGTGCATATAAAATGACAAAAAGCTTAGGTTTAAAATGATAACCTTTTACTTTGTTATGTAATTTCAGACATGTGCATCCGACACCAATAAACGTACATCCGACACCGACATAAAAAATGCTCTCTCTGCAAGTCACAATTAGACAAAAGCATGTCTTGCCTTGAGGCATATTAACAAGGGTCTGACAAAACTAAACACAGGAAAAAATATTCCTTGAGGTCATGGCACATCACAGAGCTTGTGATAAAAAAAAAAAAAAAAATTGATATTCATAAAAATTAACTTTCTCTGAGTACGTCTGACTCCATCGTGCTTTGAGTAAGTTTCTGCAAGAACAATAATGCAGGTGGGTGATTTTTTTTTTTTTTTAAATAAGTCAATGTACCAACTAGATGAAGCCTTCATCCAAAATTAAAATCTGCTTTACGATTATAAGTCTGATAAAACACTCTGTTAAAATGTCCAACTGTAGGTGTATATCTCACACCGTGGAACTGCCCATTAGTTAACCCCTCCATAAATCAAGTTAATTACAGTCTGTCTCACAGGTATTACACATAGGCCCGACCAAACACATATACATATTGAAAGAAATAGTCCTCCTACAGTATTGTCTATGTTCACATTAATGTCATGCCTGATTGCACTATAAATTGCAAACACTTCTCTATTTTCGCATCATGACTGTTTGATCCAGGTAAAAGCAACTGCAGACGTGTATAAACTGGGTGATGCGGCTTTCACAAGCTGCTCGGCGCACGTCCCTCAGATGATAATCAGTTTTTGGTAAGAGACTCACTTTTTGGCACAACACCAGGAAGGAGCTTTTGTTTGTGTTTTGGTTTTGGCTCTTCCCGCCAATTGCCCATTTCAACACCCCGGGCAGCCAAATATGACACAAATTGGCCAACACAGTCTATTGTGGCCAGGCAATGCAAGCAAGCAAGCAAACAGGATCAACTGAGCCAATGTTAGATTCTACCCGACCTAAAAAGCCTTGGTACCTAAAAGCTCCATGACCAAAGACTTAATAAAATGTGGGTAAATATTGGAGATGCATTTGAAAAATTGAGACGGCTTGGAGCCCTGAATGATTTTAAGACCGATCCGGAGCTTGCAAGCTAATGTTCTCACAAACAGTAAAGCAATGAGCTTCAACTAATGTAAACCTACCCTTAACTACAGTAGCTAATTTATCATGGCTATGACTAGCCATATAGAAAACACATACCCATTTTAGAAGGTTTTATTAAATTTTGTGACTGAATTGGTGGACGTGTTTAAATTTTGCTGGTCTTGGATTGCCAGGTAGATATTTTAGTGAAACGATGTAACTACAGATAATCTACAGATTACATTAGTCCCTGTCCATGTTCAGTCAATTTATGTTGCCTCGTCAAAAAATGCCACAACAGCGCAAAGCGATCGCAGAGTCTTCGTTTGCACCTTAATATCGCAATATGAATCAGACTACATGAGCAAATTTCATATTTGTTTGCTTGTTATAGCACATGCATGTTATAATGCGCTAGCTTCATTTATTTTAAGATAAAATGCTGCACGCCATTACCGTCTAATGTCTGCTATTTATAAAAGGCGCTGTCATTTCTAAATGGTTTATCTTGTTCGGATGAAAACACGTAATATTAAAGCTGAGGGGCTGCACTTCAACGTCATTGTATCTTTGCAAACACAAAGTCCTTGAGCAGAGCCAAATTTAACAGGACGACAGTGTCATCACTATCCCCCGCCATGATAAAGGGCCATAACTCTGTAAAAAAATATGCTTCAACATCCATTTTCGAACGCAACGTAGATCATGACTATCTTATTAAGCCTACAAAAGTTCACGCATCTTGGTATAATAGTTTCAGAGAAATCTTGTCCCCATTGTGGCTCGGACCAACGGACACTCAGACGGACGGACAAACCCCAATCCAATATCCCCGGTCCTGCTTCGTGGTGGGGGACAACGGGTCTCCATGCAATGAATTATGGCCCACACAGTGTATTGTTTTGGTGCCTGCATGATGAATAATACAAGCCAAGTATGAATTGAATGTCCCAGGGCAAAAAACTATAAAAAGTGCTTGCAAAAATTATGCTTCAAGCTAAATGTTTGCATTTTCTATGAGCCCCTAAAAACAGAAAATTGAATTCATCATCCTGAGGATGAATGCTAACATCAGTACCCTCTGTTTTACTCAACACGGACTTCGTCAAGTTCAACAGCAACACTGAGGCATATGAAGTAAAGAATGGATATGCCCAAAACATTCCATAAATAAAACAAGCCTGCATTTGCAATAGCTGCAACCATGTACGTGCACGCATCCACGTGTTCAAGCATTCTCACACACTCAAGCACCTCTCAAACACTTGACCTTCATTGTAAGCTTGGGGGTGGGGCTACCCACCTCAATTAACCCTCGTCCAACCAAGGGTTTTTCTACTACAACCCCGACCAAGGGGGGCCCCCTGATTATTTCGAAATTAAGCGATAAACATCACCTTGTTTGGTATCAGTGTACAGCTACAGATGTCCTCTCTTCAAATCAAGTACAAATAAAACACATTTCAACATTATGGGCTCTAATTTCTTGGCGCAGCGCAGGGTGGTGCGGTAATTTTGTCCGGTGCAGCCTGCGCAGTGGTAATTTTGTGCGGTGCAACACCGTGCGCAGCTACTTTGGCAATTTGGTAGATGGACGTGCGCCGAGATGGGTGTGGCGGCATAGTAGGGGGAGGTGTCACATATTCATCATGATGCAGCGACAATTTCGTGGATAAAGGCTCCGCTGAAACTGCGCAGAGAGCTCGCCAGCTCCAACCTGGTTTACTTTCTGTGCAGTGGTAATTTGGCTGACCGGTGCACAGTGCGCACACGTCACCGAAACCTCACAGGCAGGTTTCCAGAATATCAGGCACATTTCAATGCAATAAATAATTACAGCAACCAAATCTGAATCAGGACATAAATTATAGTATCTATATCGATTGTCCTGATGTCAGATCAAAGGCGATTGGCACGCGTAATGGAAACTCGACCTGGCTTAATCGACGCAGCTGAATCTGTGATGCAAACTAACGACTTCACATCTTTCTCAGCCAACCACAAACTGCCTCGGCATCAGGCAGTGCGTATATATACAGTCGTGCCCAAAATTATTCATACCCCTACCAATTTTTGTTTTTTTTTGTGATTTTTTCTGACAAATCAAATTTATTCTTGCACAAATGACACAGTATGTTGACATAAGGCTGTAAGAAGTACAGTGAACAATTTTTCAAGAAATACAATACTTTTTGGTATTTTATTTGACAGATTTACAAAAAATGCCATGTCCAGAATTATTCATACCCTTTTCTCAGTAATTGATGGCAAAGCCTTTATTCACAATTATCGCCTCCAAACGCGTCCTGTGGTTGATCACAAGGTTTCTGCATGTCTGCACGGGGATTTTGGCCCACTCCTCTTTGGCAAACTTCTCCAGGTCCTTAAGGTTTGAGGGTTTCCTTGCCATGACCTTGGTCTTCAGTTCCCTCCACAGATTTCTGATAGGATTGAGGTCAGTGGTCTGGCTTGGCCACTCCAAAACGTTCACTTTGTTGTCCACTAACCATTTCTTGAGGGATTTGGCCGTGTGTTTCCTGCCCAAGGCCAAGTTATTAGCCGGATTGCTTAATGTTTTCACTGAGGATCTGGATATCCTGGTCCTGTCTCATGATGCCATTAACTTTAACAAGGTGTCTGGGCCCATTAGCTGAAAAGTAACCCCAGAGAATGATACTCCTGCCACCTTGTTTGACCTTGGGACCGTGTTTTTCAGGTTGAATGCTTCACCTCTTACACCAAACAAAAGCCCCATCTCTGTGCCTAAACAGCTCCATCTTTGTTTCATCCGTCCATAACATTGACAGCCAGAAGCTTATATCTTCAACCAGGTGAGCTTTTGCGAAGGCTAGACTAGTTCTTGTGTGTCTGGGTTGGAGAAGTCTAAGAGGCGTAAGAAAGGTGAAGTGTTCAACCTGAGAAACACGGTCCCAGCGGTCAAACACGGTGGCGGGAATATCATGCTCTGGAGTTGCTTTTCAGCGAATGGGCCCAGAAACCTTGTTAAAGTTAATGGCATCATCAAACAGGACCAGGATATCCAGATCCTCAGTGAAAACATTAAGCAATCCACCGAAAAACTCGGTCTTGGGCAAGAATGGATCTTCCAACAGGATAATGATCCTAAACACACAGCCAAATCCCTCAAGAAATGGTTAGTGGACGATAAAGTGAACGTTTTGGAGTGGCCTAGCCAGACCACCGACCTCAATCCTATCAATAATCTGTGGAGGGAACTGAAGACCAAGGTCATGGCAAGGAAACCTTCAAACCATAAGGATCTGGAAAAGTTTGCCAAAGAGGAGTGGGCCAAAATCCCCGTGCAGACGTGCAGAAACCTTGACTAAATCATGACTAAAGGCTTTGCCATCAATTACTGAGAAAAGGGTATGAATAATTCTGGACATGGCATCTTTTGTGAATCTGTCAAATAAAATACCAAAAAGTATTATATTTCTTGAAAAATTGTTTACTGTACTTCTTACAGCCTTATGTCAACTTACTGCATCATTTCTGCAAGAATAAATTTGATTTGTCAAAAAAAATATCGAAAAAAAAGAAAAATTGGTAGGGGTATGAATAATTTTGGGCGCGACTGTATCTATATATATATATATATACATATATATATATAATGCTTGCGTTCTATGCTCAGTAAAGCCGCTTGCACACTGGACACGAAACGAATTTTTCGCAGGACTGATTACATTCAAAGTCAATGCAATGTAACGCGTGTATTCGCGTCTTTGCATTGACTTTGAATGTAATCTGTGGTGCTGAAAATTGCTTTTAGGTCCAGTGTGCAAGCGTTTAATACTACTATTATTGTCACTTAGGTTTTATCGTTTTTAGTGGGGGAAAGGAATACAGCCTGATTGCTATGATCTCGTACTGAGTTAAGATCACATATTGAAAATAAATGTGTAACGTATCTTGCATTGTTGTCCATGCATCTGAATCCCAAAATTTTAAGCAGCAACAGGGTGTAATAATAGGAACACGCTATCCATCGTTTCTCTTCCCAATGATGCAGGCAAAGAAATAAATGAGCAACCGTCGTATTTCATTCCAACTTCATAAGTTTGAATGATCTGACGTAGTTTCGTTTTGAAATTCCATTCAAGTTCGCTAATGGTAATAATTCATGAATACCCTAGCTAGCCAGCTAACTCATATTCGTAATGCTTAATATAGACGTAAGCGGTGCAGAAAACATGCCTGAAGCAGCAAAGGAAAATGCAACATTAACGCATCATGCAGATATAGGACAGAGGCTTCTTTATTCCAACATATAAAGGTGAGGAGAGGAGCTCATTTGATTGGTGAAGATTTGACTCGGCTGTGTTAAACCCACTCACGCCTTCTCTCCTCCCTCTTTGCCACTTGCGCCGGCAGGAGGGACAGAGGCGGGACAGAGGAGTACTTGCTCCGGGCACGAAATTGCAAAATACGCCTGGATACACCCCTTTGGCGCAGCGCTCCCCCCATTCGCCGCGCCTGTGCCTGGTCAACAAATTTAGAGCCCTATGACGTCATAGTGACGTCATAACTAACATCATATTAGGAAAAAACATCAAAATGACAAAAATCCATGTTTTTTAATATTTTTATTAGTTTTAGCTGAAAATAAGTAACTTTCTGTAACCTCTAGAACTACAATTAATATTTTAGTATTATTATAAATGTTATCAACTCATGAGTAACATAAATTTGACATTACTATGATGTCATAAATAACTCATTTTGGGAAAAACACACAAAAAAGGAAAACAAGTTCACCGGACTGATGTACAAATATCTTCAAAATGTTACACACTTGCATAAAAGGTTTATCTATGAATTATGAGAACAGCTTTATGAACAATTCTATGAACTTGTATAATAGTAGGCCTATAGCACAGTATAAAAATAATATACAGTACAGTAACCAGTCAAACACACAAGTAAAAGCATGTCGGTCATGCACTTCTAATATTATTAGGTGAAGATCACTTCAAGGTTACTGGTCACTGCTGGTCATTGTAATTCCAAGATTTACTAATACAAGGACAAGCTACATCAATAAATCAACAAGGGTGACAATCAGTGTGGTCTACAAAGTTCATTGAGCATGAAACATAATAATAGCATACTATTTGCAACTAATTTGTAAGCATATTTTGTATCAAAAACAGGCAAAAATTGACGCTGGTGGCAACCACCTCTCCTCCCCTTCGACTTTGATGGCCTACCCCACCCCCGGGGGGTGAGATACTCTCATCGTTTCTTCATGAAAATGAGCGCAAAGGATGAATAAACAATTACCTTGAAGCATTAGATCATATCTGTTAACGTTTTTGTGCGACAGGAAAAAATCTGTCTGGGGGGTGGTAACCCCCCCCGGGTTGGACGAGGGTTAAAAAGGAAAACTCTGCTGAGCGCAATGATGCCCCCACAAGAGTCCATAACCAACACTTCAGTAGTTATGGTAGGGGGCATTGCTGAAGTGTAGGGGTCTGGGCAAATGTTTCCAATGGAAAAAGGAACTCTGCTGGTGTAATGCTGCCTCTCATAAGTCAATGACAAATGGTTCATGAATTATGAAAAGGGACGTGGCAAATTGGTGTTGTTGTATGTCTTTGTTTGTATCCGTAGTACAGGTATGTATGCCCGTGTCCATTTCTTTCCACAATGTTTGGGCATGACCTATGTAACTTGTCCTCTCCCTCCCCACCTCAAGCCCCAGGACTCCCTTGAAAAAGCGATTTCAATTTCAACGAGACTTCCCTGGGTAAATAAAGCATAAATAATGTGTTTTCCCAGGATCATTGAGGATCCCTAAGGATTTTCCGAGGATCCTAGATGATCTTCAAGGATTTTGCAAGGGTCCTCAAGGATCCTCAAGGATTTTGCTAGGGTCCTCAAGGATCCCGTCACCAGATCCTTAGGGATCCGTAAGGATCTTTCAAGGATCCTGTCAGAATCCCTCACAGGATCATGCTACAATCCTAGCAGGATCCTTGCTAGGATTCTCATCGGTGTAGACCTCAATCAGATCGAAAACCTACAGGCTGAACTGAAGGGGCAGTCAACAAGCAGAAAGCAAAAAAAGTAGCTGATCTTGAAAGGAATTGCACTGAGCAATGGCCCAAAGCCCCTTCAAATGTGAGCCTTAACCTCATCATACAGGAAAAGAAATGCTGTTGTACTTGCGAGACAAGGTTGCATTTAAATGTTAAACAACTTTCACGCAAAATCAACAAGTAAAACAATTACCCATATAAAGTCCATAAATTCGGACTAGCAATTTTTTTGAAAAGTTGTGCAATGCTTCAAATAATGAGAATAACGAGATTGCGACTGAACAATGATAAAATTCAAGAGCTCCGTCTTTCCATCCCTCAAAACGTTTGAGCCAGTGAGAGGCCATGGAATGCTTCGGCAGGCACATGTCAATGACGTCAAATGATCATAGCTTACCCAAGAGCTTGACTCATTTTGTACAAGATTCCCAATCATTTTGAGCTGTTTTGTTAGCTTAAATTGGTACGTGCCCAAGCTAGTGCTCCTTCTCCCTCTATGTTTTGGCTGTCTAGCAACTGGAGATTCGTTTGTTTTGTTTTTTCTCTGAATGTTATTTTCTTCTCTACAAAGTATGCCTGAGTGAAATGTGAGTTGTTTTTCCTATCCACTATATTGAGGGGATATTTACATAATCGCAGGAATGACCCTTTCCAGCTATAATGAAGCTGTTGCTCCTTTTATTGTTCTGGGATCTGGGAAATTCACCGCAGATTTGATCATTACACACTGCTAGCATGTTTAGGAAAGTAATTTATAGACAGCCTAGCTGGCATCATTGTTGAATTACTATGCATGTGCAATAGGTTACTTATGTATTATTTCTCCTTTCTTCCTTCTGGAAAACCATACATACCTATCTATCTTCATCCATTCAAACATGTGACTATGAAGTATCACTGTTGAAGTGCTATATAAAACGGCAAAGTGCTTGCCTCCTGTTTGCTTCTTGCTGGAGTGCCATGTTGTGGATGGACATTTTAGCTTGTCCCTGAACTCCCAGAATGCATTTTATCCTGAGCACATTTCTCTATCAGCTGTTTACACATGCCATGTTGAATTATTCCTGCGGTATCAAAAAAAGAGTTGTTTTGTTGTGTTTTAAAAGCTCTGCAATCATGTTTGTTTGGTTATATAGCATTGTAATATTGGTAGATACGATTCTTCACAGATAGTTAAAATGCCAGTGCTCGGCTGTTGGGTGTCAGAACGCTCACGGGAATGCAGACACTTCGAGTCTTCAGTGAGAGTTTTTTTACCTCCTGCCTTTGAAGAGCAATAGGATATTTGACATTACCAAGGCTCGCTGTTAACGTGAAAACTGCCAAAATTCCGAGTGTTTTGATCTGAATGTTTAAGTATTTATTATTCAGTTCATTTTTGCCTTATAATTACCAAAAAAATTTATTAACACCTAAGGGACAGTTCTTTCGTTTGCACTACATTCAAGACAGAAGTTGTCCTAAACTTGGGCAAAATTTAAGCACCACCCAATTCTTAAAACAAGTTCCATGTCATCAAAGGACTAAATTAATAGCTTCAACGAACATTGCCCAATTCTTGGGAAACATTGTGTGAACATACCTTACCTGGCATACAAAATCAGTTTGTTAAGACTTTAGTCTTTACTTCATACTTTTTTAGCTTTCAAACAAAGGGTATGTTTTCAACACACTTAATGTTGTTAAAAGTATGGGCCTTCTATCTTCTGCACATGGAAAAACAACCTATGTTCACCAAAAAAATGTACATTTAAGTCAAAACTTGGATTGGAAGAAACAGAATCAATATCTGACAAAAATGAAACCTAAGTTTTCAGAAGTGCCACCAAACTGTGAACATTCACCATGTCCAGTTAAGCACGAATCATGACAAACCCCACAAAACATGAAACGCACATGGAGTGCATGCTAAAACCCTCATGCAAATGTACTGCACTCAAAGAAATGCTGGGTTGTTTTTTCAACCCAACTGCTAGGTTGAGCCTGTTGGTTAATTTAATTGGGTTATTTTCATTGAATTGGGTATTCTGAGAACCCAATTCGCTAGGTTATTTCTGTTGGGAATGGAGTTATTAGCTGTTGGGTTGTAATTTCTATAATGTTGTTGGTTTATTTTGGACTACCCAACACCTTGGGTTGACGTTCGGGCATGCGCAACTAAGCACCACCCACGAACTCGACCCCGACAGTTGGTTATGTTTGGACCACTCATCTCATCTGATGATCAACAGAGATGCCAAGTCTCACGCATTCGACGTAGGTCCCACGCATTTTTTAGGCTTATTCACCGTAGTCCGCAATTAGTCATTGAACGCTTAATGAGATTCTCACGCAGAGTTAAAATCCTTGTGCATTGAAGTTTCCGTTTCACTTGCATACAGGTGCACCTCATCACAAGTAACATGGAAAGCGATTATGACTCCGGACTTCCTGTGCTTCCCTTTACTCAGGAAACAATGGAAAATGCATGTGTTTCGTGATCGTTTAAATTGTTTTAATGAAATAAGACCGTTTGAAACGTTTTTATGCAATTACATTGCTGTCAATCCCTCAGTAAAGACAAGCCTGAGAATTCCCGAGTCATAATCGACTTTCGTGTCACTAGTGGGGAAATCCACCGTAATGCATGTGAAACTGATTAATTAGATGCACAATGACTTAAATTCCGCGAGTGAATTTCTTCAGTGAGCGTTGATTGAATAATTGCTGACTACAGAAAAAGTTGTGAATGCCACTACTCACGCCTAAGACGTTGAGACTTGGCGTCTCTGGATCAGTTCAGTACAAAGCAAGGTTTGTTACATGCCCACTATTGTTTTACCATATAGTTGACTTTATATTATTAGTTCGTGAAGCACTGTTGAGTACTAGCTTCAGGAATCGATTGGTACATTAGCAAGCTAACGTTAGTAGCATAAACTTCATTTCCTCAAACGTAGCAAGCTAACACGTTAGCTGGCTAGCTATGTAGCAACCAAACTATGTTGTTGTTACTCGAAATGACAAGAGAAATGCATTATGTGTTATAGCTAGGAGGACAACGTTAGTTATCACTTAAGTGGGAGAGTGTTATAAAAATAAAAAATCTTATGAATTAATCTGAGCGCGGTGGTGAATCGGTGTTTTTTAGCTAGCCCGCTGCATGCTAGCAGACTTCAGCTAGCTAGCCAACGTTAGTCCACTGCATAGATATATACACGTAGATGCCGCATACAGGCTTGTCAGACGCGTCAACACGGCCGCCATCTTGGGCCGGGGTTTCTCACAAGCAGTCAGACCCGGTCAGACCGCTGTGCATCTGACTGGCACCAAAATGCCAGACTTTTGTGCCGCTTATGGATGTTCCCGTGAAAGAAACGCCGAAACCAAGAAACAAGGAATAACGTTTCTGGCGAAGTTGTTTTATATTATTTAACTGTAATGAACGTGTTGAATTTGTATCTCTTAAGCTAACATAAATGAAACTAGCTTATTACGAGCTTAAGGTTTAAAGACCCCGGCAGTTTAGTCAATGTGAACCCTTAATTGGGTTATATGAACAACCCAATTGTTGTATTAAGGGAACCAACCCAACTTGCTGGGTTTAAAGAACCCAGCAGTGTAGTCAATGTGAACCCTTAATTGCGTTATATGAACAATCCAATTGGGTTGTATAAACAACCCAATTGTTGTATTAAGGAACCAACCCAGCAACTTGTCAATGGGTTTTGTTGTAAAGAACCCAGCAAAGAACCCAGCAGTGTAGTCAATGTGAACCCTTAATTGGGTTATATGAACAACCCAATTGTTGTATTAAGGGAACCAACCCAATTTGTTGGGTTAAATTAACCCAGCGTGTGTTCTGTCCAATATTTTACCAGCGCTGGGTTGGGAAACTACCCAAATTGGGTTGTTTTTAACCCAGCATTTTTAAGTGTGTGAGCTCAGGACTAGCCAATTAAAAAAAAAAAAAATCATTTTGAATTTGGTAGGGCATAACTTTTGCCCATGTGTGTATTTAACTGGGGCTGCTAATAATTAATAAAATTAAGTCAGTCAACCTGAGCGGTGCTCTGCTGAAAAATGAGCAAGTCCATGACGGCACCCTCGTAAACTTTCTGAGCCCTGTTTTGGACACCCCCCACCCACCCACATCCACAGTTCATGCATACTTTACCAGAGGGAATATTACGCACAATTCCCAATGTTCTATAGGCATTTTAATTCATTTGCAAACAATCAAGATGTGCATTAAGTGTAGACTTTCCTTTGAGGTATTTTATAATTATGAGAAGCATCAAGACTCCAGGGTGAATGAACTAATTCTCTTGTCCAATTAGTGCGCAAGTTTGCAGCCCTGTACTCTTGTAGACTTCGTATATCAATGCAAGGTAACTCAATCAACATCATTGATTGCAGGACCAAAGTTCATGAGGGTCATGGTTCAGAGTGTGGAAATTAGGGTCATGCCTGAAACCGTTTCCTCTTTCCCGCACATATTGAGTGCAGTGCATAAGAAAGATGTTTGCATTGCATGTACTTCAATACCCGAATGAAATAGTTCTGAAGTACTGATCTTGACTAAAATAAGCAGGTAGTAAACTGTAAACAACCAAACTGAAATGTACCAGTACGTTTAAGTTATCTGGGTGAAATTATGTATTGGCCAAAATTTCTCAGTGTACAGCCAGAGCGGTCCTCTAGCGTACTGTATCACGCAATGCAATATAGCGGACACTGCCACGTCCTTAGATTCTGCCAGCACAGCAAAATGCAGCATCCTGTACGGAAGTGGAGTGGAGAGGGACAGTTGCCAGATCACATGGGCTGGCTCATAATCCATACAATAGTCATGCCTCCTTGAAATGCAGACAGAAGCCGAATTAAGACCAAGATGTTGGGGGGTGGGGCAACACGAGCGAAGCCAACATACGGAGAATAACCGCGCACTTTCTGAGAAGAACACGTGTGAACAGAAGATTCCGCAGAAAATAAAACCGACCTGCAAACGATTCCTTATCCATCTGCCCACGCTGAATAATTTCCAGAAGAGCTGCACACCTCCAGTGCACACAATCACACTCCCACAAATCGGGGAAAATATCTTGTGGCTGCACGTAACATAAGCACTATCACACAGCTATTTGATGTGGTAGCTAACTGTTTAGTGTCCCCAGGGAAAAAAAAAAAAAAAAAATCCTACGGTCAATCTGCCGTTTGTTCGAAAGTTCAGAGTAATTCGGTGTCCTTGAGTGAGCCCTGTCTTTCAGCTCCTCCAGCAGAAAGAATTAGATTAGCACGTTCATTTACAGCATGCACGCCAGACGTCAATCAAATCGACGGACATCAGTATCGGATTCCCGGTCGAATAAGTAGGTTACTCACCATGTGGACGCTGAAAGCGTGGAATTTGTGGGGGTTCGGCCATGGTTGCGCAAGAGCTCCTCCAGAGAGGGTATTTCAGTCGCCGTAGCTTACTCAGGACCAGATTGAGAAGTTGATTTATTTAAGTGTGAATATTCCTCGTACAGTACAGTATAGCGTTTCGCTGTGTTACCGCGGGCTGTCAGTCGTAGTGCACATGCTGTTATTGTACTGGGGCAATTCCGTGACCCAGTCTACAGCCTGCGCTGTCCTCGCCTGTCCATGCGAGCCCCTCCTCAGACCGGTTTCTGATCGCTCATGACGCTAAGCATTGCCAAGCCACTAAATAGGCCACTAATTTGCATGCCAATGATCATTACTTGACCAGCGAGCACGGTGTTGTTTCGGTTTCTAAAAGCAGTTGACAGCATCCGTAGTCACGGGGGTAAATAGACCTAGGCGGAAAGAGTGCCGTTTCGTCTCCTTGAATGCCGATTGTATGATGTTGGCTCCATCTGCTGTAGGCTTTTGACGTTCTAAAGAACGGAAGAAGAATGGCAGCAAGGCCGGGATCCTCTTAGTGGCACTAGCAGGCGGTGGCACCGCAGTGGCACATTTTGGCAATCTGTGGCAGGCAGGCGGCACCTCGCTGGCTCTCAACAACGGTGGGGAAAAAACACACCTTGCCTTCTGTGCGTTATCAAACATACCGTATTCTGGTTCTGCCTGTTTCGGCTTCCGGTCTTGTTGAACTGCTGAATTAAAACCGTCAAGTCATAAATCAAATGTGTTTTCCGCTTGATGAAAGTGCTCAATCAATGAGGTAGCACCATTAGCGTGGTCACAATAACACTGTAAATAACTAAGCAGACCGCGGAGAATCGTGGCTAAAATGAGTGGTCCACTAATTCGTAATTGCTGAAATGCCCAACTCAATATATGTCCTCTTGCACAGACTGCAAGCAATTTCCATGGTATTCATTTAGCCTAATTGTGGGCTACATTAATAGCCCAACGCAATTATTGACAAACCTCACATCAAAATTAATATTAATGAGTTCTGAAGTCGAGATGACATCATGCTCGTATTCCTGACCGGGGGTTTGACCATCCGGTTTTATGGGGCGCCGTTCGTAAAATAAGGTGTGTTGTTTTATACCGTACAGTTTCTGCACATTTAGCGCCAAAAACCGGGAAAAAAGATTGTTGCCATTTTAAACCGTCTCTTTTTCTCACATTTACACACAAGTATGTGTAAATTGGTGTAGAAATGGTGATATAATTTTTGTAGTATAACTTTTTGTAGAAGGAAAAAGAGGACATTAAATGCTAAATCTAAACGTTAAATACAAATCAAATTGCTATATATATATATATATATATAGCATTTTGATTTATATTTAAACGTTAAGTAGAAGAAATGGTGATATCGTAGAAATGGTGATATTGTTTTTGTAGTATAACTTTTTGTAGAAGGAAAAAGAGGACATTAAATGCTAAATCTAAACGTTAAATATAAATCAAATTGCCATATATATATATATATATATATGGTCATCTTTGTTAACTGTGCTGCTGGGTTTTTTTTTTTTTTTTTTTATTTGCTGGTTTCTTTCAGTTGCCTACAGTTCGTTCTAGTACTACAACTTTCACTTAGTGTTTCTTTTGTCACTTGATCTATTAGCATTTTAACTTGTCTCCTTGGAGCTCAGCACTTTTGCGCCAAACTTTTGCACTTTGTACGTCGCTCTGGAGAAGAGCGTCAGCTAAGTACATGTAGCGTAATGTAATGTCTCAAATTGAAAATATATCCAGATATAAGAACTACAAAATTTGATCATGTAGACCCTGGACGTCTCAGCAGCTGAATATGTATATTGAGGAAGAATGGGAAGACAACCTTTCAAAACAGGAATGATTTGTGTCCTCGACTCCCCAAATGATAACACTCCCACTCCTTTTTTCTGTCCTTGTTAGTGCCAGTTTGTGTTGCTCTCTGAAGGGAGTAGTTGACAGCATGGCAAGAGATTTTAAGTTTTCAATTTCTCGCATTGAATAGCCTTCTTTTCTAAGCACAACAATAGACTGACGGGTCTCTAAAGGAAGTTCTTTCTTTCTGGCCATTTTGAGCCTGTAAACAAGCAAACAACTGCTGATGCTTCAGGTCTAAACCAACCTCAAGAATGCCATGCTCCCTTTTGCGCTCCTTTATTAGTTCAACGGTTTTCAGCTGTGCAACACATTTGCAGAAGGGTTTTCTCATAATCAGTTACCCTTATAAAATGCTTAACTTGGATTAGCAGCCATACCAGGAGATTGATGCAGAGGACTGATAGTTGCTGATAATAGGCCTCTATGCAAAAATGTAGATCATTCTTTGAAAATCATCTGATTCATTTTAATCGTTTGTGAAATGGATAAAAATGTTTGTGAAATGGAAGAAAATGTTTGTGAAATGCATGAAAATGTATTTTTCTTTGGAAAACAAAGAAATTTGCAAGTGATCCCAAACTTTTGAGCTGTATAGTACATTTCCAGTGATCAAATTTTGCAATGCAAACCCAGAGGTTTGCGATGTGCAGTATCCTACAAATAAAGACAATCAATGGTAAAGAAGAATACCTTCTTCTTCTGTGATTATTCGTGGTTAAAAAACCTGTTTACGTTATGTATGGTCTTTTACTAAAGTGCTAAAATAGTGCTTTGAATCCTCACATTTTTATGGAAATCGCCTTGCTATAAAAAGCATAATGCCTGAGTAAATAAATGATATAAATATAATATAAACAATGCAAAACAATAACGGTTTTGCCAGGACAGAAGTAGATTTTGACATGCAGCCGAGCGCATTCACTTCATTCAGTGTTGTGAGCATGCGCAGTAATCGTGACACAGCTCCTTTAATACCTGTCTGAACTTCAGTGTAAACTGGATAAAGTGTTCCAGAGTTATGAACTCACATCCTGTTATGCATTTTCCTCATCAAATTTGTCATTAAATTATGGCTATCCTTGGGCAACATCGAAAACCTTAGTGATGGCTTACATGAGCCACAGTCTGAGGATCATTTGAGCCAACTGTGGAGAAGATTGGTCAAAATCTGTTGAAGGAGATGCAAACAATTTTTTTTTCGCAATGGCTGAAAATTTGGTCAGGCTGAAAATGATGTCACTGGGTGCATAGGACTTGGTTAGACCTAAGGATTCTCGAGATATCAAGGGTTTGAATTTCCTTCTTATGATTCTGAAAATATGATCAGAAATGTGAGTGCAAATTTGGCCTGATGGTGGCGGAAGAGTCTTGGTGTCCCCACATTTACTGTCTGGATGGTAGACATTTCCCTGTTGCCCTGTGACAAATCTCATGAACAGCGGCATATCGGTTCACTGGGCTGCTATGGACACCAGCTGGGAAACAGTAATAAGGAAACCATATAGTCACACTAAGTTCCTATGCACCTTTGGTGCTTAGTCTCTCATAAGAAATACCAAAACTGTTTATGTGCTTTTGGTGCATTTTGAATTTTATTCTCATAACCTGAAGTGCCTCTGAGTGATAGCCTGTATTTTTACATGCGTTTCCGCTTGAAAGCCCAAAATGTCTTAATTGCGTCTCTGCATGAAAGCCTTCAAACTTGATTGTGTTCCTGGCTGAAAGCCTAAAACGTACAATGTGTTTGCGTGAAAGGAATTAAATATCATTTAGGAGCTCTGTGTGTCGAATGGGAATGCCTCTGCTGACCTGTCATGAGCATGACTGTGCAGACCGCTCCCATCATCACAGCACATTAGTTCCGTTAAAGTGGTAAAAGTATAAAGCAAATGTGGCTTGTTTTTCTTGACATTTATTTCTTGGCTTGATTCCTGGGTTCCCTGAATAATGAGTAAACCTCAAGGGCAGCCTTTCCCCAACCCTTGTAAAAAGGACACCAAGCGGAAGGGGTAAATGGAGTCATTTTAACCTTAGAGGGATTGGATGTTTTTTTTTTTTTTTTTTTTTAGATATTTTATTTTTTGAAGATTGCCCAGCCTCTTAGAACTGTGCTGCATTAATTTCCAAGCTGGGATTGTGACATCAAGTTTTGACTATTCAGTTAAAAACATGTGAAAAGCAGTTTTCTGTTCTTTCACCTGAAATGGTTAAATGACTGAGGCCTGCTTTTCTGCAGGTCATGTTGGTTCAGGTTGAACAAAGCCTACTTGAGTACCTCAATTACACGGTAGACGTTACTAACAATTATCTATTGTCTTATAATAAAATAGAAATTCTAGATGAGGCACTTGCATCCTCACTAATCTTCTTATTTCCTTGTGTTGCAGCCAAGCTCCTGTGATTTTCCATCATTAATAGGCGCTCCTGCAACTTCCAGTTTCCATGCAGCTGAGATGACAAAACTTCCTCTGTTGTGACTCGCCAGTCGCCAAATTGACTTGTGTCCTGATTTGCCGGTGGCCACATTAACTTAGCCCTGAGTGTGTGTCCTGATTTGCCTGTAACTGCATTGACTTGGCACTGCGTGCTGTAAGTCAGTTACTGAAGCGACTCCTCCTCATACGCCATGACAGTTCTCCTTATGGTGCTCATGCTGCTATTGTGGGTGGAGCCAGGCTGTGAGGGTGGGCGGGTGCTGGTGTATCCAGTCGATGGGAGCCACTGGCTGAACATGCAAGTCCTGGTGAAGGCATTGCACTCCCAGGGGCATCAGGTCACGGTTCTGCGGTCTTCCACCAGCTGGTACGTCACCAAAGATTCCCCTCACTACACCTCTATCACCGTGGAGCAGGAAATCGCTCAGAATATCGAGAGGGAAGACTTAATGGCTGAATTTCTGCTAAGGTCCCTGGAGCTACGCAAACAACAGGGTTCACTCCTGGGTTTTCTTAAATTCTTCTCAAACCTCTTTCAGATTATGCACGAGAACAACCAGGTGGTGGCCCACGTGGCTCGCACTATGTTCAAGGACAAGGCACTGATGAAGAGGCTGCAGGAGGCTCGATTCGACCTGGTCCTGACCGACCCGACCTTCCCCACTGGGGTCCTGCTTGCGCACTATCTAGAACTGCCCCTGGTCCTAAACGTTCGCTGGATATATAATGGTGATGGCCACTATGCCATCGCCCCCTCGCCCCTCTCCTACGTCCCAGTGTTGTTTTCCGAAAATTCGGACAAGATGGACTTCTGGCAGAGGGTCTCCAGCATTCTGTACCACGGGATTAGACTCTACTTGTACCACTTTGTGGTTAATCCGCCATACCAGGCTGTATGTGAGGAATTTTTCCCCCCAGGAGTCGACACCTACTCACTCATCCAAGGAGCTGATCTTTGGCTGATGAGGTTGGATTTTGTTTTCGAGTTTCCGCGCCCCACCATGCCTAACGTGGTGTACATGGGCGGATTCCAGTGTAGCCCCGCCCAGCCGCTGCCCCCAGAGCTGGAGGATTTTGTGCAGAGCTCCGGGGAGCATGGGGTGGTGCTCATGTCCCTGGGCACCCTGCTCAGCGACCTCGACCCCCAAAAATCGGAGGTCATCGCCTCAGCCTTTGCCCGCCTGCCTCAGAAGGTGCTGTGGAGGCACTTGGGGACCCGGCCCTCCACCCTGGGGAACAACACTCTGCTGCTGGATTGGCTGCCGCAAAACGACCTGTTGGGCCACCCCAAGACCCGCCTATTTGTCACACATGCGGGCACCAATGGCCTGTATGAGGCCATCTACCACGGTGTACCTGTGTTGGGCCTACCACTCATCTTTGACCAGATGGATAATATGGTGCGTGTCGAAGCACGGGGCGTGGGGTTAGCATTGGACGTATTGTCACTGGAGGTGGACTCTCTGACCCAGGCCCTGCGGGACATCCTGGACGAGCAGAAGCCCTACAGGGAGAACATGCGCAGGCTATCCCAACTGCATCGTGATCGGCCCCTAGAACCCCTAGACAGGGCTATCTTTTGGATAGAGTTTGTCATGAGGCATGGAGGAGCGGCACACCTGCGCACTGATTCTTACAAGATGCCCTGGTATGCCTACCACTGCCTGGATGTGCTGGCCTTGCTGCTGAGCTCAGCTGCTGCTCTTCTGCTGCTCATTGGCGCCACCTGCAGGTGTTTATGTCGCAGACTCTGCAGGACCAGGAAAGTCAAACTGCAGTGATGCCACACCAACTCCATACTAGATAGTGAGGGTGTTTCCTTATATCCAAAAATAAATCTATCACCTCATCTCTGACCTGAACATACAGATGATTTGAGACTTGGAGATAGAAGATGATCCATTTTTTGAGTATTCTGATGCACTCCAGTGTTAGCACATATAAAGATGCGCTATTCTTATTATTTCACTTACCACCACACCTTGTCCCTTAAAACTGAATGGATGAATTATGATGCAGTATTGTCATTAAATGTAAAGCACATTGTGTTGCCTTGTGTGATGAGATGAAGTTTGACTTGAATATGTTTATTTGCTGTCTTGCAGAACATATTTTCTCCCCGACTGACTGGAAATAATGCAGGCTGTCTGAAGGTATCAGTTGTACCAATTTCAGACTTCTAATGAATGACAGAAATTAATACAGCAGGTACCACTGTAAACTGAAAAACAGTAGACTGAAATGGAACACATTTTCTGTTTTGAGAGAACTGGAGCTGGAACTTTGTTTCACTAGCTGAAAAATTGGCAGACAAAACTGTCTTTATCTCCTATCCACAACTATTCCACGACATTTGTATTCTTCTGCACCATTTTTTTTTTCTGCAGTTGGTTTGATTTCTGTGGATTTTGGATTCAAATAAAACAAGCCAAAACATAAAATAATTACTTTTGGTCAATCGATCAATAGATTTTCTCATGACTGTCATAACAGCCACTGTCTCAATTCCCGTAGCTACTTTGCCATACTGTCAACAGTCAATAGAATGGATATCCCTCACTTCATTGATTTGGTCTCGCAACATAGTGCCCTATATGATGAACTGTTGAAAGATAACGTATATAAAGAAAACTTCTGGGGAAGTATTGTGGTTAAACTTGAATGTGACTGCAAGTAGCCCGCATAGAAAATGCACTGTGTTGTCTAGAGAGTGTAAAAACCATTCATTTCCAGTAACTGGTACACCAAATGTTTTCTCCTCTTTTTTGACAAAATACAAACCATAAGCTTGCCGTCACTGTTGCAGTTGCTCGAAGAGTCCACGACAACAATGAAACAATGCTTGTGTGTCAATACAAATGTTTGATTTTCTGTGATGTGCATGGAGTCCAATAATCCATGTCGCTGTTGATGTGAAATAACCTCACTCGCCAGATGGTTTGTTAGAAGCATCTGAGAAGTTGTTTGCAGAAACCGTTTGGAAATGGGCTGGCACATTCAAAAATACTCGGCAGGTGATTGGATGAACCATCTGTCTATCACGGTCTATATTGAGCAAACCTCAACCAATCAGATCAACAAATCATAATATGTGGTCGGAGATCGCCGAGGAGGAAACACAACAACAAACAAGAAATTGCTGCCTGAGAAAGGTAACTAGCCTAGCGAGCAGTCAGTGTGGCTAGCTATGAAGTTAGCTTGTCGGTTGACAATTTCTGCCGTCTTTGTAAATAAATTTGCCCATAAAAGAATTCTTACACATTCAAAAATTTGATGAATATTTGATACAAAAAATCATCGACAAGAAAAGTGATAAAATGAACGATTAACAGAATTAGGGTTAACAATGCCTAAAGATAAGTAAAAACCAGGTCTGATTTGTATGTTGTACCTTCCAACGCTGAATCTGAATTATAAAGATTAATACTACCGTGCATAGTTATGGACTTGCAAACATAATATATCTAATCTGTCAATCTACTTTTGGTTAAGATAACATTATAGTTATAATAATGTCATGGTAATGTGTGGGGCTGATGTTTGTCAGCCAGCATATTACTTTGCAATTGTTGTTTGAGGTTAACATACAATATACCTAGACATTTCTGTATCATACATCAATATGTCATCATTATCAATCTATATACTTATGATCAAGTTGCAAGTGCTCATTGTTAGCTCATTGCTTCAACTATCTTTCAGTTCTAACACAATCGTTTTTCATAAAATGATATAGCAACAGCCTTATTTAACATAGCTACCACTTGTATGTGACATGAACCTCATCAACAATAATCCCCCCGAGGTCTTCGCGATACACATCAGAAGACCATTTCTTGCTAAGGAACAACAATTCAGGGCTACCAAACTCCAGCTGCCATTGCCAATGGAGTTTGTCATTATCTCTGAGCTGCGTAGCTGTGACACCCAGCTTCTCAGCCTTTCTGATTCGATCTACCATGAGTGCAAATAACGAAGACATTACGGTGTTAAGTCCCAACAGGTTTCCAAGCTGACAGGTTACCTTGGTCATGAGGTGTTGTAGTCACCTAATTAAGTTAAACTCTTGCCAAAGCCAGTTGAAAGATGAGCAAAAAAGTCAATTCCGTTGAGGAAAGCCTCCAGTGCCGTTCTTTGCAATTCTTTCAGTGAAGAAATACCATCTAGTTCTACCATCGCTGATGCTACAGCATCTATTCTAAACTCCTATGGAATTGCCATTGCTATTTTCAAACAAAGAGTCGCTGTGGTCTAACCTAAACTGCACCCCATTGGGTGCTGAGTGGTCCGAACCACTGTGGTTCAGACACAAACGGATAACTGTGAGCCCGTCAAGATGGATTTTTTGCACGATCATGTGATTTCATGAATCCAGCTGCGTTGCAAGGTTAGGTAGGAAAGCTTTTAATGCCAAAAATGTCAACTACTATTCTCCAGTTTAGTTTCATGTCTTTCGTTTCATCGTTGATGCAAAAGGACCATTACAGCTAACAGTTGCGCATGTGTTGAGAGAAATGCTAACTGCGTCAACACACATGCAGACACACACAGGCTAATGTCGTAGAAAGCTGACCTGACATGAGCTTGTTTGGTTTTAGCCCACTTTTTCCCCAACTCTTGACCCCAAAATTAATGTAAAAGGAGAGACAACCTTCACACAGATTTAATGTTAAATAAAAGAATTAGCCATTTGGAGTCCAAATATTCTGACACACAGTGAAAACGCAGCACTCATATTTCATAACCAAAAAGAAGAAACAACCAATGTTTCTCAATTCAATTTTAATACAAATAGAAAAAGAATTTCATTTTTCATAACACTGCAAAGTTTCATCACATTATCTCATCAAATGTTTCCGATATGCCATTGTGAATGCACAGACCCTCCACAGACTGTCAGTGTCCTCCCTGTGCTTGCACACGCTCGCGTAAACAGCGAGGCATCGATTTGCACAAACGTCGCACAGTTGCTTGGGGAATGTTCCTCCACTCCTCCTGTAGTGCTGCTGTCAACTCGGCGACATTGCCTGGTTGACGTTGACGCTGGTGCACACGACGACTCAGTTCATTCCACATATGTTCAATGGGGTTAAGATCAGGTGAAATGGATGGCTAAGGGTGAACATCGATCCCTGCTTGTTGGAGAAAGTCTCTGGTGAGGCGTGCAGTATGGGTATGGGCGTTTTTGTGTTGGAACATGAACGGCAATTGTTGTTGTCCATGGTTGTTCAATAGTGGTTGGAGAACTGGTTTTAAAATCTCATCCACATATCGCTGTGCCGTTAGACCTCCACAAATCACAACAAGTTCACTCCGAAATCTCACATTAATGGCAGCCCAGACCATCACACTACCCCCACCAAACCCATTTCTCTCAAGAACACACCTGTCTTGATGACATTCATATTGCCTCCCGTACACCCGTTGTCGGCAGTCGGCAAATGACACACAGAACCTTGATTCGTCTGCAAAACCCAACAATGGAAGACTTGTGGCGACCGAAGATGATGACATCGAGAAAACTGGAGTCTGTTGTCTCTGTGACGTTGTGTCATGATGTTGCCTTGATGCGGCCTCCGGCACCTTAAACCCACAGCTCACAGTCACCGAATCACTGTCATGGCATGGATGGGGCGTCCGTGGCATCCTATCGTGTTCTGAGCCGTGTCTGTTGCTGTTTGGAACTGATTCCTCAGATGGATCCTCTGAGATGTGTTGGTCCTGACGTGTCATCATAACCGGAAGTTGTCCTGGTCGGGGGGTTCGTGAACGCTTCCTGTCTGTTGGTAGCGATGCTGCAGTGTGTTGATGGTGGATGGACTGACCCTGAACTGGCGGGCAACCTCTCTTTGAGCTGCTCTCCTAAGCAGCATCCCGAAAGCTCACTCCCTCTGCTGTTCTGTAAGCCGTGGCATCCTGACACTGATGCTGATGGGGATGAAACACTGTGCCTTTTATGCATCCAATGTCTTGCTTTGCACTTGCATTTCATTCAAGTGATGCATTCAACCTTCTGCTAATGACATGGCAAAAGTTGTGTTTTGGAAATGTGATCCCCTGACTGCCACACAAACTGGGTTTGAACCCGGACTTGCACAAATTCCGGCTTTTAACCTTCATACCACTATATTTCTTCTGTGGTAATTTTGACGGCTTCAAAAAATCAGCTATGATTTAAAAAATTAGGCATTGCGTTTTCACTGTGTTTCAGTATATTATGTCTTAGAATTTTTGCAATTTTTCTGTAAAGTTTCAAGTCACTACAAATCACAAAAATGCAACCAAATAATACGTTGGTGATTTCACAAAGTGACGTATCTCATTTTTTTAGGGTTTTGAGTTATGGGCATTTATCAGAAATAAAGATGAACTCCAAATCTGATTTAAAAGAAAAGCAGGTAAGAGCATGTTTTATTTTAAAAAGTCCATTTGATCTACATATAGGCTACCTCATGATCAGTCATTGCATTATACCATGGGATCTCTTTCTCATTAGTGTTTTGTGTCATGACTTTATTCTTATTCCCATGCAAAAGTTCATGTAAATGGGACCGTCTAGTATCGAAAGTTGTAAGGACCATATGAGGCACGAGGCTGCCAGAAACTGTTCGTATTTACTGTCAATTTTTGTTGCATATTCCATTGTTTACTGAGTGTCAGAGCACCACTGCGGCCATGGATAAACATTATGAAAATGTCATTTCTTGTGGACTGCCTCATTGAAAACCTTACGTTGGATTAGACTGCCATGACTAGTTGCTTGATTCATAAACATGAAATGATATTCGTAGTTGGATTTCGAAAGCATGATTAGCTCTCATCTACACCGTGTCCCAAAAGTTCATGCACCCCAATGGGCAACATGTCTGTCTCCAAAATGGGTTGCACCTGGTCAGCCAGGCGTTGTGAGGTTGTTTAATTAGTTCATTGTGTTTGCGAGAGGCCTATACATTTCTTGGTTGACCAAGGAACAGTGAGAGAACTATCATTGAGAGAACCTTTTTGGTAGTGCTGCCACGATGGCCAAACAAAAACCTGGAAAGGCTGCTCTTTCAGAGCCTCAGGTCCATGCTCAAGCCATTGCCTTGCGCAGCAGGACAGGGAAAACTTTCAGGGAGGAGCTCAGGACCTTGGCAGACCTCGCATACGATGGGTGAAGAAGTGATGGCAGAGACACCAGAGCTGTGACTCCCCTGAAGACGAGCCCCGTGCAGGTCGCCCCTCAGTCCTGAGTTCCAGGGCCAAGGACCTCATCCGGAAGGCCAAGGGAAAGAGACACTAATCCTGCCGCAGACTCAGTCGAAGATTGAAGAATCTTGGGGAAGCAGTCTCTAACAGTACCATCCATCGTTTTCTGACTGAGAAACTGGCTCTGAGATCATACAGAAGACAGAGGATTCCTCGCCTTACCAAACTGCAAAAGGAGAAGCGGCTGGCTTTTACAAAGAAGTATGCCACAATGACCCCAAGACACTTGGAAAACTAGGTTTTCTCTGATGAGTGCCCACTCTACTTATTTCCAACTCCCAACAGCCAAAACGACCGTATCTACACCAACAATCGAAAGAAAGTGTCACCTTCCGAACAAGTCGAGTTCAGCGCCCATTGCATGGTCTGGGGGGCGATGTCATCTTCAGGGCTGTTGGAGTTGCATGTTGTACCCCAGGGCACCACCATCAATGCTGAGTATTATGTCAAGAACATTCTCCAGCCAGTGCTACTTCCCATACTCAACAGAAAAAAAGAAATTGGGCCCTGTCACTGCTAGGAAGATGTTCAACAGGCGTGCAGAAATAGTCTTTGTGCAAAATGGTGCCCCCGCACATACTGCTCGTTCAACTCAGCAGTGGTGCTCTGAGCAGCTTCCTGGCTTTCTGCGCAAAGAGGAATGGCCACCCAACTCCCCGGACCTCAACCTGATTGAGAACTCCTGGGGTATCCTGAACAGTCGGGTCTTCCACAGCCCACCCTCTACCACCATGAAGCAGCTCAATGCGAGGGCTGTGCGGGAGTGGGGCAACTTTGAGCCTTCTGTTCTAAACAACTTAGTGCATTCTATGCCCCACAGGCTGAGGGCAGTAATTAAGATGCAGGGGCGATACACTGGCTTTTGAATAAACGCATTCTGTTGAATATTCACAATCTGAGTTGACTTTTTCTGTGGTGCATGAACCTTTGGGACACGGTGTACCCAGATATGATTAACCCTCGTCCAACCAAGGGTTTTTCTATTATTTTGAAATTAAGCGATAAACATCATCTTGTTTGGTATCAGTGAACAGCTACAGATGTCCTCTCTTCAAATCAAGTACAAATAAAACACATTTCAACATTATGACATCATAGTGACGTCATAACTAACACCATATTAGGAAAAAACATCAAAATGACAAAAATCCATGTCTTTTTATATTTTTATTTAGTTTTAGCTGAAAATAAGTAACTTTCTGTAACCTCTAGAACTACTGATACTACAATTAATATTTTAGTATTATTATACAGTAAATGTTATAAACTCATGAGTAACATAAATTTGACATTACTATGATGTCATAAATAACTCATTTTGGGAAAAACACAAAAGGAAAACAAATAGTTTTCTGAACATTTTTCACATTTTCTTTACTTTGTTTTTCCCTATGATAGAACACACTTGCATAAAAGCTTTATCTATGAATTATGAGAACAACTTTATGAACAATTCTATGAACTTGTAAAATAGTAGGCCTATAGCACAGTATAAAAATAGTATACAGTACTGTAACCAGTCAAACACACAAGTAAAAGTATGTCGGTCATGCACTTCTAATATTATTAGGTGAAGATCACTTCAAGGTTACTGGTCACTGCTGGTCATTGTAATTCCAAGATTTACTAATACAAGGACAAGCTACATCAATAAATCAATAAGGATTACAATCAGTGTGGTCTACAAAGTTCATTGATCATGAAACATAATAATAGCATACTATTTGCAGCTAATTTGTAAGCATATTTTGTATCAAAAACAGGCAAAAATTGACGCTGGTGGCAACCCCCCCTTCGACTTTGACGGCCTACCCTACCCCCGGGGAGTGAGGTACCCTCATCGTTTTTTCATGGAAATGAGCGCAAAGGATGAATAAACAATTACCTAGAAACATTAGATCATATCTGTTAACGTTTTTGTGCGACAGGAAAAAATCTGTTTGGAGGGGGGTGGTAACCACCCCCCCTTGGTTGCACAAGGGTTAAGAATACTTCAAAAAGTGAACCAATTTCCTAGGGGGTTTCAGAACACCCCTCTGGCCAATCGCATTCGGAAATTTCAGATCATTTAACAAAGTACTTGATTTCTGGGAAAGTTTTTTGTTGTTTGAAGCGAAAAGGGTTAATGAATAGCCCTGGGAGGGTTTTACCAACAAAACCAACCTGATCTAAGGTTGATAATAATTATAGGACGCTTTATGGACCATCATTGAGGGTTATATGGTTTTCATGAAGCTGATTTTGTCAATTAAGCAATATTGTATGGGTACAAGATACTTTTCACATTTTTTAGTCATAAGTTACTCAACTATCAAAAGTAGAAGCCTTTAGATCCTCTTATTGCACAAAAAAGTCTATTGACGTATGTCTTGGTGTTGACAGTTCTTTGCATTTTTCTATTTCAGCAACTGGCGTCACTGGCGTATCTCATGACCACTACCTATCCACTATTCCACGAAGTAGTGTATTACCTTCTGATTAGCTTTACCGGCTAATTAGGTCAAAGAACCAGATACTGTTACTTGTGCCACTATCTTCATAACTTTAGCAACGTTGATGCAAATAGTTTGCATGGATAGGGTATCTAGGAGAGGATTGAACATCCTGCAGAATTTTCAAATTCAATTTCTCATAATTTGTAAAAACAGAGATATGTCAGTTTGTGAAATCACCGACGAATAAAAATACTGGATGTTGCCATGTTTTCACCCCTCAAAAAGGTTTAACCACTGAGAGACCAAGGAATGCTTTGGCTGTCACGGGACAGCGATGTCAAAGAGCCACTGCCTAACCAAAGTCTGTCTTGGCTTAATTAATTTTGTAATAAATATCCACTCATATTGAACTTTTTTGTCAGCTCAAATGGGTTATTGCACAAGCTTGTGCTGTAAGCGAATAGCAAGTTAGCTATGTAGCTATATGCAAGTATCCACAATAACCTTTTATTTCACATGCAAATTTTGTTGGTTCAGTGCATACTTACTTCATTTTTATTACATCAAACAACTAGCTCAATAGCTTGCTACTGTTAGCAACTTAGGTATCGCAGCAAGGCTATGTAGCTAGCTGTGCAGATATCCACAATAACCATTTTTTTTTATTTTTTACAAGCAAATTTTGGAAGCTAAGTGTTTATGTACTTCATTTCAATGATGTCAGACAACTAGCCAAATAGCCAGATGCATAGCTACCTGCAGATATTCATGTTTTTTTTTTTAATTTCACATGAAAGTTTTGTTAACTAAGTGTTCACTTCATTTAAACAACATAGCAACATAGCTATAGTATTGGAAAATCCCACTGCTGCGGCAATGATTAGCCTCCCTTCAATTTTGACATTTGAAATACCTGCCTGATGGTGATTGGCTGCTTGCTTGGTGTACTTCGCGCCACTTTGCTCCTCTACCTGTCCCTTAGTGCACTTTACATGGACTTAAGGGGAGGAGAAATGTTTTGGAAAAAAATTGTCATTTTTGGATAGAAATCATTCATACTTGGTGTATTGACAGTACATGACCTGAAATACACAAAATATGAATTTGACCTAATTTGCATAGTTAGGTCATGTGATTCAAGATGGCCGCCACCCCGATTTCACCATTATTTCTTTGCCTTATATCTCAGGACTGAAGCAAGATATTTGAATCAGGTTTTTTTTTTTTTTATTAGATTTAGTTATGTTTACACCTTCTTCTGAACTAGAATAAAGCATTTACACATAATACTAGAGATTTAGTGGGGTAAGAGAGGATTTTGCCATTTTTCGCCCCCTCGATATGAAATATAAATCACCATAACTCACAGACCCAAAGTGCAAAACCAAAACTTTTAGTTCAGTAGACTTCCTGATACGTACACAGACTTCTGTCAAAATTTCATGAGAAAAGCTCCACAAATAAGTGAGATATAGTGCCTTAAATGATAGCAATCGGGCAAAAATCATGTTTTGAGAAAATCCAGGTTAAAGTCAAAGTACACCTACAAATCATTGTAACAGTCAACTTAGAACATTAAAATGCCCCTGAAGCATAAACTTCTCCCTCCTGCTCCCTCTGATTGATTGTCCTGTTCTTGAGCAGATTGAAGTGATTTTTGGGTTTCTCCTCCCCTTAATAGAAGGGGAGTGGGAATGTGACTCCGTCTTCTGATATTTCACATTGTGCCGCTGCAGTGCGTTTGTACCATCATCCTCTCTGGGAGAAAGGGAAGTCTGCTGGAGCTCTACATGCTGACTAATTTGAAGAGTTGAGCATGACTGCGTCGCGTTAAGAACATAAATGAATAATTATAAGAATTAAATTGAATGCACCAGTTATGGACAAATTTGAGCAGAGAGGTGTTAATGGAAATAACATTGGACTCCGGATTGATTCAGTCAGCCTTCCTCTATACCTCCAGGGGAAAACTGTGAAATTCGAAGATCCAACAACCAATAAGCATAATGTCCCTCTTCTTGTGGTTTGTTTTCGCCTTCCAAGCAAAGATGCATGCCATTAAAATCTGTACTGTAGTACGTATCAACATGCTATGTTCACAGACAGGTACTTTGTCATGTGTTCCTGAATGTGAGAGCGAACACACAGCTCCAAAGTCAGAAAAATTTATTTGTGGTGGGCAGTGTTTAATTTTTGGCCAGCCACAAAAAATAAATGAACGTACGGGAAGCCCGCACTCGGGATGGATGCATAATTGACAGAGATGAGGTCTGGCACGGGGCAGAAAGTAAAGCTCCTGCCATTTATTTCATGTAACCGCAAACTCAACTCATACAGCAGATTTCACTCATTACATCCAACTCCTGGGGGATAAACTGCTTGGCTGGAATAAAACCTGCACCTGCACTGGCTCTTTCTGGTTACTGTTGAAAACTCCCACTCTAAAAGGCCTGGTTGCCACTTGTGCAAGCATGAGTCATTCCGCATTCACTGAGGATGGTACAGAGGCTGGATGGAGTGTTAGTGATAGGCTATCCTAAATTGGGCTGCAAAATTCAACATCATAATTTAGAGGGGTGAAGAAGGTTCTGGTCGGCAGGTAAATATTGGCTGCCTAATATGGCAAAGACTTCTCATGACTGCATTAAACCAATTTGTGACATGTACTGCAAGATGAAAAGTAGAAGCACTCGGAGAGCGCAAACCTCTGCCAAGCTATAGAGACACTGACACCATTGATGATATGCTGTAATTTTTGTGCTCGCATTATAGCCCGTTTTGTGGTGTAATGCACAATAATGCTGAAAATACCCCTATCCCACAATGGTAAAGAATCCTTCAAAAAAATTCCTGTGCAAAAACACCACCAAAATTTAATGGATTGTTCCTTTTACCATCCCCGACTCCTCCAGGAATTTTCATCTAAATCTGTTCATAATTTTTTGAGTGGTCCTGCAAACAAAAAAAACAAACAAACAAACAAACAAACTAACTAACGCCAACTTAAACATGACCTCCTTGTCAGAGAAAACAAAGGCAATTCAGATAGTTATTGTTATGTTCTGTGTGCTGCGGCTTGACTGGGTAAGCAATATTCATCTCAGTCAGCCCAAATTCAAAACCTTGTATTGAGGAATAAACCTTTATTCACAATGGCTAAATTCACGCTACAATACTTCATGCAAAATTCCACTTTGATGCTCAGAAGGGATTTTTTTTTTTCCATCATTTTCTTTATCAAAAGAATATGGCCTATCTGATACTAGAACCCTGAGCACCGTGCGGAATGGAAAAACTTTTGACTGCCCATTACCTGACCATTTTCAGATGAATGACGGACACCGCCATGAGTATGATTTGCGTAATTGTAGGTGCAACAGCTTAAAAGGGCATTACAATGGCTATTTAATGTAATTAATAACTAATAAATTTTTTATTTATTAAGACTTTAATTTCATCATTAAACTTTCTTGGGGCACTACCCTTCTAGTAAAGGGAAAATTAATAGCAATTGAATGACTAAGTCTCATTAATGTTTCACCATAAATGCCAAATTGCTACAATCACAATTTATGAATGATTACAATATTCAACAAAAATGGGAGAACGAGGCAAAGTTATCAATACTAAAATTCAATAGTAATTACCATTAACGTCTAGAACCAATAAAATAACCTCACGCTGAAGGTAAATGGAGCTCTTGACCTGGCAGAGGTTAGATTCAAGCGAATATTCAGGCAAAGACAACCAGAAACACTTGTTAAAAATATATAAAAGGGTTTATTATGTTTCAGTAGCAATGAACATGCAATCAATACCACTTGAACACAACAATAAACACACAGGAAGGATTAAAAAGCGGTTATATCATGAAACAGCGTATACAAATAGACTAAAGGTAGGATATGTGTGTGGGTGTATGTGTGCGTGTGCGTGTGTGTGTGTGTGTGTGTGTGTGTGTGTGTGTGTGTGTGTGTGTGTGAGTAAGTCTGAGTGCCAAAAGGAGTGGTTAAGATGGCAGACTTGGAATCTAAAATGGCGGACTCGGATCTAAGAGAACGGACTCAGATCTAAAATGGCGGACTGAGGATGTGGCCTCTGAGAACCACGTGTGCTTGAGAGTGGAGGAGGTGAGAGGGAGAACAGAGAACTGGATGGCACAGGTGGGAGAATTAGAAAAAGACTCTGCACGAGTTAGGCCAGAGTCTGTGTTTCCCACTCAGTAAGCAGAGTGTAGTGTACAGAAACCAGCTGAAAAGAGAATATGCAAATGGAGAGAGCGAGAGAGAGGATGAGAGAGAGAAAGAAAGCAGAAAAGAAGGCGCAGGCGAAGTCTGATAGGACAGAGTAGCTAGCCGCGGCCGGCTGAACAACCAGTCAGACAAGCCAAAACGTCCCAATTCAGTTCAAACTTTCTCAACAATTCTATGATTTACAAATAACAAAGCAACAATTTAAAACAAGCAATCCGCAGTTTTAAATGAACTCACTCAAAGATTGGATATTTAACAGGTCAGCAATGCAGCAATGTACAGTAAATAAATATCCGCAATTTCCAGACAAATTCTCTCACATACCGAAGTTTTCAACCAGTACAACAGTAAGATCCAATACATTAAAACCAGCAAGCAAAGAAAAACACAGCTCAAAGTATACAGTAATAATTACATTCAAAAATCAACAATTAGCATAGAATCGCGCATTTCATGTTCTAGCTAAATCTGCCCAGATGCAAATTGCCTTACTTGGGATCACTACCGAGAGTGTAATCCAGATCTCCAGTGTCAGTGACTGTGTCCGAGTCCGAGATAGAGGTGCACCCCTGATTCTCCTTTAACCCCGCCGTGGCAAAAGTCCAGAGAGAAAGGACAATGGGTTGCTTGATGCTCTTATAGGGGGTTTGACTTCATTAGGCTTAATTGCATTAGCGATAATGCTTTTGGAGTTCTGGGAAATGTAGTTAAAATGGCTGTTCTTTGTGGTTTGCAGCCATTTTGGCGAGCCTTGGCCCTACAAAATCATGAAGTTAACTTGCATGCAGAGACACGCTGTGCATTCATATAGTTTTCCTCCACTAGTTCTGCAATGATAAAAACACCATTGAGATATTAGAATCTCTATTTATTGGTGGACCATAATGGTACTCCTGGACGAGCATTATTTTTATTATCCAGAACAACACTTATAGCGTGATATTAGATAGTGCGTTTAAAATAGCCTTGACCGGCCCCAGCAGGCAATTTTGTTTCTTTTATTTCCTTTCAATTTAGTTTTATTTTTTCATAGGCGTTCCCTGTGAGCAGCATATGTAATGTCTCGTACACATAAGAAAAACCAAGACAGGAGTCTGTCGGCTTAGGCAGTACAGTAACCCGGTACTGGTCTTGAGATTGAACCTCGCGTGCAGGTTGAAACAATGAATATCAGTCAGTCACTCAGTCAGAAAGAGACAAAGTCTCTCATAGGCTGGCCCTCTTGGTGACTAATTTTTTGGCTCCACATTCCTGAGATGAGGGTGGGAGCCTAGGCACAGTGCATAGTTCGTGCCTCGGCGGGGCAGTTCTGGTCGTGATGTTTTGAATAGAGTCAGATAAAATGGGCCAGTAAAGCCCTGCCCCCACCTGTATTAAACAGCAAACATAAAGGATTGCTGTATCAAGTTCTCTCCACCCCATTCTGGGATTTGCACTGCCAAGTAGGATTTCTCTTGTCATTGAACCACCAGATCTTCTTCACCTGCCAGCATTTTTTGGCACATTAAACAGAAAATTAAGAGCTTATAGAGATTGTATTGCGTGAGGTTGCTGCCTTCACTCCAGTCCTGTTACATACAGAGTGTGTTGGAGCCTGGTTGCTAAGCTGGGCATGGTGTCCTAACAGATGAATTTGTAATCAATATAATCATTATATTCCTTCTTAGATTGCAAATATGATTGTTTTATGATCGATTCATTGAATATATATAAGCATTCCCAAACTGAGTATGTAATGTTTCCTATATTAAATGCATCTTGGTTGGAATGCATGACAATTATTTGGTTGTATCCATAATGGTGTATGGGTTGCATATATGATCCTTCTCTAGTTAAAGAACAGGAATGAGAGAGGACAAGTGAATCATTGAGTTTCCAAAAGGGCCCAACTCCAAAGAATTACAGGTCGGCATATCTTATAACAAAAAGAGGGACTGTCTTGTAATTTCAGCCAAAGGTATCCCAATGACACTCTCTGGTAAAGAAATTGTACAGGTTTTCACCCTGCAGTCCCTCCCCTGCGGCTTGTTCTCGCCTCCACCTTAACGAGCTGCATCTGTTGCTTGTTAAGGTGGAGGTGATTGTTTAGGTACATAGGGCTGGCTGTAGCCAGTCCTCACGGTCGCTGCATTCTCTTGATTTTACCCTGTGTCTCTGCTCCCCAGGTTTATCTATGTGTTGGCTTTTCTATTATTAAATTCTCCAGTTTTTTTTACCAGCCTGTGCGTGTGGGTCCTTTCCTGCTTCAAGACCCATGGTCCTAGCTCCTGCCGGATTGCAGTATTCGTCTGGCAGGAGCGAATCCATGACAGAATGCAGCAACCAGTCTTGTAGTGATGGTCAAATGAAGCTTTTGTGAAGCATTGAAACACTTGAGCCAATTGCTTCAAAAATTGGTTCAGTACTCGAAGCTTCAGTACAGGTGACCTCTCCTGGCCAAGTGTGAGGCTGCAGTCAAAATTAAGCTGGCTAGTCAGTGGACAGGAGGATTAATTGCACGCACGCACTCACACACACACACAGTATATTATGTTGTATTTACAAATAAAGATTGATGAATGAGTGTTTTGTGTTATTGAGGAGAGTGCTGGGGAAATATGGAATAGGTTGCTATAGTCTTATGGCAACACTAATCATACATACATTTACTGTAATTAAAATAAAATACTTCTTAAAATAGACTTGAGTTAGACCCTACTATAGGCTAGTACTATACTGATATTTACTGTTGTATATGTAACTTTACTTTTCTTACGTACAGCCAGCACACCTACCTTATCAGGAGCGATCAGATTGAAGTGTTCCCACATATCAGAATGACCTGTCCTCCTGGCTGGCTTCATAATGATTCACCACAACAACGCAATACAAACAACAACTCGACAGCAAAAACACACCTCCTACTACAACCCACAAATTCTGCATTCTTTACGGCTGTTATAAAGCCTTCATGGCGCTCAAATTCAAAACTGTCTCAACCTGTCAGTCAGTGAATCAGCTGATTGGCGCACTCGAACCAGTCAGGTGATTCATTCAGGGAGCGAAGCAGTTACTGTTACGGACGTCATATGTCACGTGATTTTTCCCGCTCCGAAGCAAGCTTTGAAACAGTGCTTCTATGCTACGGGTTTGAAGCACGTATCGACGCTTCAGTGTCATACTGCCATCACTACAGTGTTGGACCCAGCCAGGCTGGGGGAGCACGGCGGCCCAGTTGGTGGGGCTGGGCAGCGGTCCAGTCATGGGACTGGTATTTAGCTGCGTTCTAGCCCAGGGGCCATGGGGAGCAGTCCTTTCCAAGAGCCAGCGGGGAGCAGTGTTCCGGGTCTGGTGGAGTGTTCCAGTGTGTTCCGGGTCCGGCAGAGTGTTCCAGTGTGTTCCAGGTCCGGCAGAGTGTTCCAGTGTGTTCCAGGCCCGGCGGAGTGTTCTAGTGTGTTCCGGCTTATTCCTGGCTTCCGGCTCCGGCGGATTCCTGGCTTCCGGCTGGTTTTAGTGTGCTGGTCCAGGGTGTTCCAGCGTGCTAAGGATTCAATTACTAGGGGTCAGCATTCCAGGGCAGATAACTACAACCCCATTTCCAAAAAAGTTGGGACGCTGCGTAAAATGAAAATAAAGACAATGCAATGATTTGAAAATCACTTAAACCGTATAATTAATTGAAAATAGTTTACAGACAACAGACCAAATATTAAAACTGACAATTTTTTAAAATGTCTGCTAATTTCAACACATTTAAAAAAAGTCAGGACAGGGCAACAAAACACGAGAAGTTGTATGATGCTAAAAAAAAATAGACCTTGTGAAACATCTCGCAGCTAATTAGGTTAATTGGCAACAGGTCAGAAATATGATTGGGTTTAACCCTTTGATGCATATGCCTCACATATGTGAGGTTTTTTAGTCCCTGCCTCCACAAAGCATCCACCCCTGGAAATGCATTCATGTTACTTTTGTGAGGAATTATAGTTTCTGTTTCAGTCAACAGATGTCTCTACTAGCGCTCTTCAAATTTCCAAGATGGCTGCGGCGCTGCGCCCATGAGAAACAGGTGAGTGTGCTTTTCTACACTTTTGACCCCCCAAAGAAGCAAGAGTAGGAAAGTCTTACCCAAAGTAGTATGCTATATAAGATCACAGAACATATAGAAGACATTAAACATGTTTTAGATTCATGACTTATTGAACAGTAGGCAGTTATATGGCAACCTCACATGTGTGAGATTCATGCACATGAATGCTTTACAAAAAACTCATGTGACATAAAAAAATTACGCCCAGCTTTGGCAATCCTTGAAAAAATCGATGACATTTGGTCTATAAACAAGTAGAAATACCAAAATCATCGGTATTGACCAAGGGGAAAGGTCTCATGCATCAAAGGGTTAAAATTCTTTCAGAAATAAAGATGGTGAGGTCTTAGCCACTCTGCATGGGAAAACAGTTCAAAAATTAACAATTTTCTCAATGTAAAATTGCAAAAAATTTTGGGATTTCATCTTCTGTGGTATATAATATCATTAAAAAATTCAAAGAATTTGAAGACATCTCTGTACACTGGGGACTAGGCCGAAAACCAACATTAAATGGGTGCGATCTTCAGGCCCTCAGATGGCACTGCATTAAAAACTGACCATTGTCAGTGAAGAGTCTGTCGCTGAATCCACAAATGCAGTTAAGAGCCATTCCACGAGAGATTGACATTCTGTGTGCAGTTGACCCCCCTGGAATTGAATGAAACTTGGCACATAGGTAGATATGGGTGTCTCACAGAAAAAGCCAAATTTTTAGGTCCGTATTTCACTTTGCCTGCTGATAATGCCACCTGGAAGCCACTTAAGTGGCTCAGTTTTGCTGTTGACACTACATTTTACATCAACTATCATGACTTAAGGGTACACAGTACCAAATATGTCATGCTTCTATCATGACCTGTGACACTTCAAGTCCAGTTAGACTTCAGCACCACATCAGTGCCAAGCTGGGTAACTACGCTATCGAGCCAGAATTATTTGAGAAATAAGAATAAAAATTGAAAATGGGAATGGTAATAAAATAACACCCCAGACATATACCAAACTAGAATGCTTTATTATGCGTTTACACACAACAAGACTATCATTTTCAGTGAATAGTACTTTGGTGTCTTGCTGTGTTTGTGCAATGGACGGCCAGAAAGATGGTTGAAATTCATTTTTGGTGCATGTTTGCAGTATATTTTCTCTGTAACCCAGATTTGTACTGTGAGGGTAAATGCTGTTTATTGTGCTTTTGGAACTCTATTTTCAGGAATGCCAAGCATTTCATTGGTAGTATCTACACTTTCAAGCTAGACGGAGCCAAAGTTGGAGGAAAACTCAAAATGGTCCATTTCATAGCAGATTTTGCCTATGTTTAGGTGGCATTATTTTGTTTACCCAGCAAGATAGAGATCTGAAATTGTCTGGATACATAGTACCTTTGGGGTACATTACAGCATTAGTAAAATCTCAATGGTAGTATTTTCAGTGTAGATCAGTGCTTCTCAAACCTCTCCTGGAGGACCACTTGTACTGCATGTTTTAGATCTCTCCCTGCTCCAGCACAGGTGATTGAAATGATCAGCTCGTTATCAAGCTGCTTTAGGGAATTAATATTGACCTGATCATTTGAATCACCTGTGCAAGAGCAGGGGGAGTTCTAAAACATGCAGGACAAGTGGTCCTCCAGGAGAGGTTTTAGAAGCACTAGTAATGATTTTAAACAACATAAGTCAGAAAAATTCGCCTCCAGGGGGCACTGTACGCTGGATGCAAGTACTGGCCATCCCCAGCGAAGTACCAAAGAAATTGTTTTTGAATTGTGTTGCACACAGCTATATTTTCTCTGAAAATGAAGAGTTTAGCTTGGTACTATGCTGGGTAGATAGCTATCTGACCAAAGGTGGTGCTGTAAAGAACTAATGTTCTTCCGACCTAACATTCCATATTCCCAGACATATACCAAAGTTCCGTCTTTTGACATATATAAAGTACATGCAAATTTGTAATCTCTTTGGTATGAAGCTGGGTTGGTTGTAAATTGGAAAAAAATGCTGGTGGTGATTGTAGCATTGTGTCAACATGCAAGACTTTTACCAGTAGTCGGTACAGTGCACAGTTTTGTAGTGTTGGTGAGTTTCAGAAAATAACAAATTCTCAGCTTTTTTGCATTGCTATTAGAATCGGAGAGCAGACTTCAGTGTTAATTCTAGGATTTCCCTAGGGTATGGTGCTTGGGTATGAAAAAGGGCACAGCAGTCACATCTAGCAAGTGGTTATCCTGATGTCCTAGCAAGCAAGCAGCACCCTGCCAAGAAAAGGGCAGTTCATTTGTAGTGGTAACTTGCATGCCTTCATTCCTAACACTTGCCCATGATGCCTAGCCTACGAGATGCCCGATGGTTGGGAGGGCGGGGTTTCTTTTACAGACTTCCCATTTCCGTGCATACCAAGCCATGGGTGTTGACGCAACTATTGCGCCATATAGGCTGCAGCCCGCTATTTAATTCAGAGACAGACAAGCTCACTATTAATGGCCTGTAAGCAGCCCTGTAGAGACCCAGGATGCAGTGTAGTAGGGCTTACCTCGGGCTCGACTGGCTCTGTGGGTAACATTGACCCAGATCCAATGAAGAGGGCCATGGATGGCTGCTCAAGGCCAAGGCCAAGGAGCACCTCTGGTGCGCACCACCAGGTGCCGCCAACCCACAATCGAATTCCAAAAACAGACTGACTGATAGAGCTAGTCACATGCTGTGTTGACATCATTTCGCTTTGGATGACATGAAAAGTATAAAACAGTTTTAACTCTTGTACTAGACATTCTGTCTTCATGTACACAGTTGTGTGACGAAGATTTTTTTTTAGAGTTCAAATTATGGACTTTTATTTTATGTCAGTGTACTTATACTGTTGACGCATGTCTGCGTACTTACGGTGGTACGCCTTTTACATTAGTTCTTTTATTGACATTTAAAAATTTTGGACTTGTCATGTTTTATAACGTACTGTATGTTTCTGACTGCGCTGTAACCGTACTTGGTGATAGCCCATGTATTGTGCGTTTGATAATGCTCACAGTCACCACCAGTTTACAACCAAACAAGCTTTATGCCAAAGGGATTACAAATTTTATGTATAACTGTGTATGTGCTTCGTATATTTCAAAAGACAGAACTTTGGTGTATGTCTGGGAATATGGAATGTTAGGTCGGTGGAACATTAGCCCATTAGAGTGCCTCCTTTATTCAGAAAGCTATCTACCCAGCATAGAATCAAACCAAGCTCTTCACTTTCTGAGAAAACTAGCTGTGTACACCACAATTCAAAAAAAATTTCCTTGGTACATTGCTGGGGATGGCCAGTACTTGCATCCAGCCTACAGTGCCCCCTGGAGGCAAATTTTTCTGACATTTGATGTTTAAAATGATCCACGCTGAAAATACTACCATTGAGATTTTACTAATGCTGTAATGTACCCCAAAGGGACTATGTATCCAGAGAATTTCAGATCTCTATCTTGCTGGGTAAGTAAAATAATGCCGCCTAAACATAGGCACAATCTGCTATGAAATGGTCCATTTTGAGTTTTCCTCCAACTTTGGCTTCGTCTAGCTTGAAAGTGTAGACACTACCAAAGAAATTCTTGATGTTCCTGAAAACAGAGCTCCAAAAGCACAATAAACAGCATTCATTATCATGGAACATATCTGGGTTACTGAGAAAATATACCGCAAACATGCACCAAAATCAATTTTGACCATCTTTCCGGCCATCCATTGCAGTAACCCAGCAAGATACCAAGGGAATATTAACTGAAAATGATAATTTTGTTGTGAGTAAACACATAATAAAACATTCTTGATTGGTATATGTCTGGGACATTATTTTATTCCCATTCCCATTTTCACTTTTTACCGTGATTTCTCCAATAATTCCGGCTCAATAACATAGTTACCCAGCTTGGCGCTGATGTGGTGCTAATGTCTATCCAGACTTGAAGTGTCACAGGTCATGATAAAAGTATAACACATCTGGTACTGTGTACCCTTAAGTCATAATAATTAATGTAAAATATGGTGTCAAAAGCAAAACTGAGCCACTTTAGTGGCTTCCAGGTGGCCCC
The DNA here is from genome assembly GCA_029692085.1 of Gymnothorax javanicus. Classification (NCBI taxonomy): domain Eukaryota; kingdom Metazoa; phylum Chordata; class Actinopteri; order Anguilliformes; family Muraenidae; genus Gymnothorax; species Gymnothorax javanicus. Next base: position 6,319,448 of record CM056203.1, read on the forward strand.
ACCGGCAGACTTCTTGAGATACGGACCTAAAAATTTGGCTTTTTCTGTGAGACTACCATATCTACCTATCTGCCAAGTTTCATTCAATTCCAGGGGGGTCAACTCCTCAACATCTTCAAAAAGTGCCATTTTCTCACAGAATGGCTCTTAAACCTCTGCCATGCAAAGATTAAACCATATATAAACAGGATCCAGAAACGCTGCCACTTTCTCTGGGCCCAAGCTCATTTAAGATGGACCAAGGCAAAAACTGTCCCATGTTGTGATCAATAAAAATGTGAAATTCCTTTTAGAAATCATGGTCGCTGCGTCCTTCTGGCCTCAGATGAGAGAGAGCAGCTGGCTTATTATCAGCGCACAGTTCAAAAGCCAGCATCTATGATAGTGCGGGGGTGCATTGTTGCACATGCATGTGTAGCTTGCACATCTCTGAAAACAACATTAATGCTGAAAAAGGTTGTGGAGCAGTATACTGCCATCCAGAAGTCTTTTTCAGGGATGTTGTCAAATTGAGATGTCCTTACCTGAACGTAAATCCTTAGTAAGCTGAGGAAAAACTATGACCTGTGTTGAGAGTGACATTTCTGCCATGTAACTTTAGGTAATTGACGCACAGACGATACAGAAACAGTTTCTCAGGCGAAAGACGCCATAAGTTTGGTGGCAGGGATCCCTCACAGGTAGAAAGGTATAAAATGTTTGCCTCTTGAGGAGGGGGCAGGGGTGCGCATTGCCTAGGTTCTATGACTGAACTGGTGTGCCCTCTCTAAAGTGAATTGCTTAACAAATTTCTCTTAAGACACTGTCTGGCTTGTGATTACGCTTGAATTGCTACCACAAAAAATACACACACACACACACACACAAATACACACCTTGGCGTGCACAATACGGTTACTCTGTAATGGGCGGAGTGATGCTTAGCCCTTAAACTTCCTCACCAAGCAAAAAACAATCAAACAAACAGTTGGGCGGAAGTTAGAGGATTAACACCACCCTGAGCCCATAAAACTCAAAGGGAGATCGTCATTCCTCAGAGAGTGGGTGTGGATGCTCTATGCAAGATTACCAGACCACGCTACACCTGAAATCCAGAGGTGAGTTTCCTTACCCTTTGAAGATTTGGGTCTTTTGCCAATTTTTTCATCAAAATTCCATGTTTTCTAGAACTCTGTTCTTGCGGGATCAACATGCAATGACATTGACACAATCTTCCTTTTGGTTCCATACTTTAGCACTTCATGTTTGAAATGATACTATGACTACGAGGTCGAAGTGTAGGTTGTCAGCTTTAATTTTTGGGAGTTCTCGTCCATAAAGGATTAACTGCTGAGAAGTCACCGCACCTTTTGCACAGAGTCCCCCTCAGCACCTTTAGTACATAGTCCGCATTAAAGGGATAGTTCACTTTTTTTGAAGTGGGGTTGTATGAGCTACAAATTGCCACTACATACATTAGATGCAGTAGACAGCTCTCTGATCTCCCCCAGGTAGCCGCACCAGCGCATAGTGCTGGGTGGAGATTTTGGCGATACACTGTTGTGAACTACGTAACAGCGTATTTTCGCAGCCTAAAAGAGGTCCTACCACAAAAATAATACACCACTTTAATTGTACGCTATATTACATAAATCTACAGCGCTTCAGCTGCTCGGGAAAAAAAACACACAGTTGCTAACTAACCAACTGACGTATTCCCAGGGTGTTCCACTAGCCCCAGCGGCCGGCGATTTCGTCGACTTCTCTGGCCTTTTCCGCCGGCTACTTTCCCGACGAATTTACCCGTTTTTAGGCGAGTTTCGACCCGTTTTATATTGATAAACCCTTTTCAGTTTGCCTATTGACATTCTCTTTGATGACGTATTGAAACGTTGCTCTAAGCCGCAGTGATTACTAGAGAATGATTTCAACATCCAATAACATTGCGCGTGTCATATGAATTCTACTTCCATCCTCTTCTCATGATGTCGTTGTATTTTCTGAAATATTCGAATTTCATTCGGTAGCTGGTCGAAACATGCCGCCCTTATAGAAGAAGGGGGCGTCTAACAGGCAAACATTGCTGATATCCTTTGTAAAGAAAGGTCATTTCAACGTTATAAATTGATGAGATTTAATTCTGCTGAGAGGTTTTCCCGTGCGAGATGATAAAGTAAACGCCCGTACATTCATTTAGAGCAGTAGCCCAAGTACCACACTGCGGTGAAGTTAGTATGTCGTAGTGTACTGCGGTGAAGTTAGTTTTGCAGTACTGTACAGCGGTGAAGTTAATTTTACATTGGATATTCGACGGACATTCGCGGTGCACTCTCCGGCATAATTTCGCGATCTTACCCAGAGACAGTGCTCCGACGGCGGGCTGTCAAATATCGATTCAGCGCTGGCTGCAGCGGTTAGGGACCATCAATAAATTCCAAAAGTATTCATAGTAATGCATACTTAATTTCTCTCGCTACCAGACTTCTTGACGCAGGGAGTCAAACCAATAGGCCTACCTAAATTAAGCTAATATACATTCTGCATGAGATGCACCACTTTCTGTTGTCAGAAAGTGCTTTGTAGTGGTCTTGAAAGTGTTTAATAAAAAGTAATAAATTAATATGGATGGGAAAACAATATTTTTTCCAATACCTACCAGGAATTACCCATGGATACTTCACAAATACTAAATTATTCAAATAATTACTCTTAATGAGACACACCACATTTTACAATCACAATATTTTTTATAGCATTTTATAAATATCTCATCAAAATTATTATATTAATATGAACAGAAAAAAACAGGATTGTTTTTAATAGCGACCAGGAAATTTGACCCAGGGACTCAAAACAAAAGCCAAATAATTCTAATATTGATTCTTAATGAGGTACAGCTCTTTTTCTTTCGGCACTTTATTTTGTTGTGTTCTAATAAATATTGAATAAAGAATTTTACATTACTGTGAATGCAAAAAGAGTTTTTGTTTTGTCAATAGCTATGAGGCAACTTCATGTAAAGACTTAAAACAAAATCCAAATTATTCCAATGTTCATTCTTAAAAAGGCACACCTCTTCTTATGGTCAGAATATGATCACTGGCATTGTAATAAATATTAATTGAAAATTAGTTATTAATATGAAGGAACTGGAAAAGCTGCAAAAAGCACAAATTTTTCCAGTAGGTTACAGAAAACCTGACAAAGGGATGCATCAAAAAGCTGATATCATTGTAATATTCACTGTTCATGAGGCACATCACTTTGTTTTTCAGAGCTTTCATTGCATTTTTATTAATATTTCATTTAATTAATGTGGTAATATGATTGTTAAAAGTATTGTTTCCGTCAATTGCTTCCAGGAAAGCTTCCAGGTAACTGTTAATAGGGACACAGCGCTAAAGCGATATAATTCTAATAGTCATTCTACATGAGGCACACCTCTCATTCTTTCAGAATTTGCTTTCTTAACATTGTTATAAATATTCAATGAATATAAATGTACAACCCCAATTCCGAAATAGTTGGGACGAAGTGTAAATTGTGAATAAAATCAAAATGCAATGACTTTCAGATCACATGAGCCAAAATAATATTTACAATAGAACATAGATAGCATTTCAAATGTTGAAACTGAGACATTTTACATTTTTATCCACAAAATGAGCTTATTTCAAATTTTCTGGCTGGTCTCAAAAAAGTTGGGACACAGGCCAAAAAAAAGGGCTGAAAAAGCAATTAATATAAAAGAGAATAAGCAGAAAGAACATTTAGCAAGTAATTAAGTTAACTGGCATCAGGTGTGTAACATGATTGGCTATAAAAGGGATGTCCAACCTGTGAAGGCTCGCGTAAAAAAATTGTGGAATACTTTAAAAACAATGTTCCTCAACGTCAAATTGCAAAGGCTTTGAAGGTCTCATCATCGACAGTGCATAACATCATCAAAAGATTCAGAGAAATTGGAAAAATCTTTGTGCGTAAGGGACAAGGCCAAAGACCTTTACTGGATGCCCGTGATCTTCGGGCCCTCAGACGCCACTGCATCACTCACCGGCATGATTCTGTCATTGACATTACTAAATGGGCCCAGGAATACTTCAAGAAACCACTGCCTGTAAACACAGTCTGCCGTGCCATCCACAGATGCCACCTAAAACTCTATCATGCAAAAAGGAAGCCATTGTTGAGCATGATCCAGAAACGCCACCGTGTTCTGTGGGCCAAGTCTCATTTAAAATGGACTGTAGCAAAGTGGCAAAATGTCCTGTGGTCAGACAAGTCCAAATTTGACATTCTTGTTGGAAATCATGGGCGTCATGTCCTCCGGGCTAAAGAGGAGAAAGACCACCCCTCCTGTTATCAGCGTTCAGTTCAAAAGTCAGCATCTCTGGTGGTATGGGGATGCATTAGTGCATATGGTGTGGGACACTTGCATGTTTTAAGTTGCACCATGAATGCTGAAAGGTATATAAAGGTTTTAGAGCAACATATGCTCCCCTCCAGACAACATCTATTCCAGGGAAGGCCTTGTGTATTTCAGCAGGACAATGCAAAACCACATACTGCAGCTATTACAACAGCATGGCTTCGTAGTCGAAGAGTCCGTGTGCTGAACTGGCCTGTCTGCAGTCCTGATCTTTCACCGATTGACAACATTTGGCGCATAATTAAACGAAAAGTCTGTCAAAGGACACCCACAACTCTCCAGCAGCTGGAAGCCTGTATTAAACAAAAGTGAGTTTAAATTCCAATGGCTAAACTCAAGAAACTTGTCTCCTCAATGCCCAGATGCCCCCACTCTGTGTTAAAAATAAAAGGGGATGCTACACCATGGTAAACAGGCCCCTGTCCCAACTTTTTTGAGACATGTAGCAGCCATCAAATTTGAAATGAGCTCATTTTGTGGATAAAATTGTAAAATTTCTCAGTTTCAACATTTGCTATGTTATCTCTGTTCTACTGTGAATAAAATACTGGCTGGTGTGATTTGAAAGTCATTGCATTTTGATTTTATTCACAATTTACACTTTGTCCCAACTATTTCGGAATTGGGGTTGTATCAATATGAATGGAACAGCCAAAATATTTTTTCAATAGCTCCCAGAAAACTTGCGAAAGGCATGCAAGACAAAGCCAATAAAATTCTAGTCATCATTCTACATGAGGCACACCATTCTGTTTTCCAGAATATTCTTTCATTGCATTTTATACATATTTAATTAAAATTAATATATTAAAATGAATGGAAAAAGCATTGTAAATAAAATCAAAATGCAATGACTTTCAGATCACATGAGCCAATATGTTATTTACCACAGAACATAGATAACATTTCAAATGTTGAAACTGTAACATTTTACATTTTTATCAAAAAAATGAGCTTATTTCAAATTTTCTGGCTGCAACAGGTCTCAAAACAGTTGGGACACAGGCGAAAAAGGGCTGAAAAGCAATTAATATGTAAGAGAATCAGCTAAAAGAACATTTAGCAAGTAATTAAGTTAACTGGCATCAGGTGTGTAACATGATTGGCTATAAAAGGGATGTCTTAGAGAGGCTGAGTCTCTCAGAAGTAAGGATGGCCAGAGGCTCTCCAACCTGTGAAGGCTTGCGTAAAAAAATTGTGGAATACTTTAAAAACAATGTTCCTCAACGTCAAATTGCAAAGGCTTTGAAGGTTTCATCATCAACAGTACATAACATCATCAAAAGATTCATAGAAATTGGAAAAATCTCTGTGCGTAAGGGACAAGGCCAAAGACCTTTACTGGATGCCCGTGATCTTCGGGCCCTCAGACGCCACTGCATCACTCACCGGCATGATTCTGTCATTGACATTACTAAATGGGCCCAGGAATACTTCAAGAAACCACTGTCTGTAAACACAGTCCGCCGTGCCATCCACAGATGCCACCTAAAACTCTATCATGCAAAAAGGAAGCCATTGTTGAGTATGATCCAGAAGCCATTGCATTTTGATTTTATTCACAATTAATACTTTGTCCCAACTATTTCAGAATTGGGGTTGTAGTATTCATTCAGCATGAGGCATACCTCACATTTTTCAGAATATGCCTTCATAGCATTTTATATGTTTAATTATCATTAATGTGTCAATGGGGATGAAAAAATTACTTTTTTAACAAAATCATAATAATTTTACTGTTCAATTTACATATGGCACACTTTTTTATATTGGGAGACAGCGCTTTGTAGTTCTTTAATAAACATTCAATCAAAATGATTCAATTAATTTGAGAGCAATCTTTTTTTCAACTGCCACCAGGCCACTTGACCCAGTGAGCATAATCTGTTCCTGCATCCACAAATGTAAGTTAAAACTGTATTGTGTACAGAAAAAAAAAGCCCATAAATAAATAAGATCCAGAAACGCTGCAGCCTTCTCTGGGCCTAAGCTCAGTGATGATGGCTGTGAAAAACTATCCTGTGGTCTGACCTATAAAAATCTAATATTTTTCTTGAAAATCAAAAATGCCACATCCTCAGGGCTGAAAAAGGGAGGGAACATCTGGCTTTTTATCAATGCACAGTTCAAAATACAGAATCCATGATTGTATGCAAGTGCATTACTGCCACATGGCATGGGTAACTTGCACATCTGTGAAGACAGTATTAATGTTGTAAATAATACAGGTTTTGGAGCACTGTATTCAGCCATCCAGACCCCTTTTTCTGGTGAGCCATTGCTTTCTTCAGCAAGAGAATGCCAAACCACATTGTACCCGTGTTACATCATGGACCCATAGAAAAAGACTTTGGGTGCCAAACTTGCCTGCCTGCAGTCCAGATGGGTCACACATTGAAAATTTTAGTGCACAAATGTGATAAAAGAGACTGCAAAGGTTGTGAGCAGCTGAAAACTAAAATCAAGGTAGACCGAAAAAAAAAAAAACCAAAACATTTTGCTTTCAAAACTACAATATATGGTCTATTCCTTTCCAAAACACTTACAGGTTGTTGTTAGAAGAAGATGTGTTTTAACACATGGCCTGGTCCCAACTTTCAAATTCGATATGAGCAGATATTTTTCAAGACCAACGAATTTTCTCAGTTTCAACATTTGATAGTTTGTCTTTGTACTATTTTCAGTTTATTATAGAGTCCAATGATTTTGCAGTCGGTTTTTATTTACATTTTACACAATGTCCCAATTTTTCCGGAAAAAAGGTTCTGTGATGCAGCTTCAGTGAAGCACTTGCAATCAGCAGATACAGAATATGCATGCACTATGGTCCCACAATATAAAAATTCCTTTTCTGACTTTGAGCCTGTTTAAGGGAAACTTAAATGAAAAATTATAGGTTAACCCCTTAAGCCCGGCGCCCCCGGTACCGGGGGCGGTGGTTACGCATAATAAATACAGCATGTTTCCAAATCATAACATTGTCATGCGGCATATCCACTTTACCTGAAGAAACTAGGCAAAAAGCTCATGTTGACCATTTTTATCTCAACCGAACACAATTCAAGCACCAAGCAAGTAAATAACCATGTAACAAAATATAGGATAAAATTATATCAGCGCTGAGTCACTAGCATTTCAACTGAATTTGTGCTACGCATACAGACAATACCTGAAATGAAACTGGAAAGTCCACAGAATCCAACGATATACGCCCAGCATTTTGAACCGACACCACACTCAAAGAACACCAGGCATACACTTTACAGTCTACAGAGATGAGCAAAAAAAATTCTTACCTTTGATGTTTTGAAATAAAAAACTGCTCGAGGGTAAATCTGCGATCGCTATTGTTAGCCCAATGTGTTTGTGTTATAACGAAACTAGATCTGCCAGTATCCTAGCATGTTCTTTCCAAGGGTGTTGCTTCAAAGATCTCAGCTCCTTAGCATTCAGCTTACTTGCAATGTATTTTCCTCTCTGCGATCGGCTTGTGATGCCGTCAGTAAGACTATGCCAGTAGCCATTTGATTCTATGGGTTCTGAGGTTTCCAATGAACTCTAAACCACCTTAATCGCAGAAACCTAGCCTGAGCTACAGCCTTGCGTTCTCAGTGCGTCAAACTGAGTCCATGGGCCATTTGCATGTACTTGAATAGTGCGACAATATAAATGCATAACTAGTTTGTTTGAGGTATTGTCCGAATAATTGTCCGCTAAATATTCAACATTCGTTTACAAAGTCGTTTTCTAACAGAATCTTTGCGCTATTCCGCTCAAATACTGAGACTACAGCAGTACAGTACGTATTTTCTTTACCAGTTCATTAAATCGGCAATTTTACCACAATGACTCAATCAAGAGGTGTAGCCTAATGGTCAATATGCAGAGCTGCAAAGTAAACTTTCAGAGTATGACTCCCGGTCTACGTATGTTTTCCTTCTATAAATAATCGCTGGGGTTTTTGTTCTTCTTACTTTTCTTTAACATTTTTTCACATTGCCTTTGTATTTATAATTTTATTTATTTGTTTTGTTTTTAATAAATCTGCTCCAGTGGAGTCAAACTTCATTTTCATTGTATGTATTATCTTTGAATGGGAAATTGTATAGGCAACAAGACTGGCAGAAATAATAATAAATTAAAAAATTTTTTCATTCTAAAAATTGAAAAGTGGTTGTATTTGGATGGAATGTATGCCTGTAGTGACATATAAGTGAAATTAAATGAGTTTTACAGTTTGGTATCTGAGAAATCTGAAATGGAACACAAGGTACCTGAATTTTTTATTTATTTATTTATTTTTTATTTAACAATTATTTAACCAGGGAAGTCCCATTGAGATTTGAATATCTCTTTTTCAAGGGAGCCCTGGGGGTTGAGAAATTGGGGAAGCCACCTAGACATTCCTCTCTAATTTTGCTCTGATTTACCTGATCAGAATAAATTTGGCACCGATAATAATGAGATTCTGTGCTTTAATTTTTTGAGGTTTCAGGCTGCAAATCAACAAATTTACAAGGGATAGAAGTATACTGAACTGTAATTCTCAGGTTTTAGTTCATTCCATTTCTCAGTTCCATTGCACTTGTCTCCCCTGTCTTGTGATCTAGTTGGTTCAGTCCGTCTTCCCGGTCTGTGTGCTCTCATGCTTCGGGTGATTTAAATGATTTCTGGTGTTTAATATATTCCTTCAAGTCTCGTTTACTTCCTTCGCCTTACTGTTCTGATTACTAACAAAACTAACATTTGTATTTTGTATCATAGTCTACTAACACAACTAATCCATGTATATAGATTACTAACTTACTAACGAGCACTCTAGTTAAATCTGTAAAGTTGCACCGCTACTAATTAATACTAATTCCCTCTCAGCAATCGCCCTGTTCTAGTCTCCGCCTCTTGCTCAGCTTTTCCTGTCTCCCCCTGCGTTTCTCTTGAGATCTCTCGTGTGTAATTACTTTCCTGCACTCATTATCTGTGCACTTAGAACTCCTTGACCGGAGCTGTTTAAATGTCATAGGCTGTCCGTGTGATTCCCGTCTGTGTCTTGGCTTTCGCCAATTTTCGTGGTTAGGGTTTCCCTCATGTGATTCTCCCATCGTAATTAGTCTGATCCAGCTCACCTGTTCCTTGCATAGCATGTGACTTCCCTCTCGTCTATTTAAGAGTCCTCACTGCAGTTCTGTCTTTGTCAGAACGTTGATCAATATTTCTTTGTGCAGAGTGCTGTGTATGCTATTGAGTATTGTTTTCCTTCTACTGGTTTGTCTGACTTCGATTCTTGCCATAGCCCTTTTATTGTTTTGCCTTTTTGGATTTTGACCCATTTTTGTATGACCACGACTTCTGTGTTTTGGATGCCCTGTGTATGACCCTTGGCTTTGTTCATTGACTACGACTTTTTTCCTACCGTCTATGTACCTTTGCTCATCTGTTTTTCTGGTTCTGGCCCCTGTCTAGTGGACAGGATTTTGTATTGTGGCTTGGCAATTGTGTTTTTTGACTTTGACCCAGACTTCATTAAAGGCATACTTTTTTTTTTTTTTTTTTTTTTGGATTTCCATCTCTTGCGTGTGGTTCCTGAACGCTACGTCACAAGGAAGTCCATATCTTTACGTGTTTTGCTCTTAGTGGATTGGACCTCAGCTCAACGAAAAAATTGGTTTGAGTGAATAGACACGTTTGATAGCTAGTGGCACAGTGGAGGACTGTCTTCTTACCAGATGAGTCAGGTTTCCAACTTCAAAGAGCGGATGGACGGGGGATCGTTATGCTGACATCGTGGTGGTGCGCACGGTGGCACATGGTGGTGGAGTACTGGTTTGGGTGGGAATATTCCAAGGACATTGCACCCAACTGCAGTTCATGAACAGCAACTTGAATGCAGTGTGATTTCACGATGAGATGCTGCTGCATCGTCCTACCATTCATCCATCAAAACAATTACCATCCAGCATGACCATGCCACCCGTGTATGCACAGAATTCCTTGAGCCTGAAAACGTGTGTGCTTGAATGGCCGGCTTATTCCTTGGATTTGTCGCCCTTCCAGCATCTTTGGGATGTCCACAAGGAACGAGTTCATCATTGGTTCCCATTTTCGGTTAATAGCCGCCAGCTCCACAACTCTTGAAGAGAAGTGGGAATATGTCCCCCCCCAAGTCACCACTGACCATTTGGTACGGTCCATGCAGCAGACCAAAGGCGGACATACCCAATATTGATTTGTGAAATTTCGACAATAGACCCCATCCCCTTTATCATCACGCCATCACCTGATTCTTGTTTGTCTGTTTAAATCATTGATCAAAATGTATTTCAATATGGTCATACTATCTGTCAACACTCAATAAAAGTACAATGAGCTCCTGAACATGGTCATATTTCTCACATCAAGAAGTGTTGCGTTTATATTTTTGTTCAGTATAAAACTTTGTTTGGTGCAAAATGGGATCTTTCATTTATACTGCGTTCCATCTCCATTTACTCTGACTCAGTGACATATATAGTGATTTTTACACCAGGGCAGAAATCCCAGATGGTTTTACCTTTATGATAACAAGATTATTCAAATGGATCAAGTAGTTTCAGAGATACTCAGTTCATTTTGGGCTTGCCATTTTCGAAAAAGAGGCTCAGGGGTTAAGGAGTTGCAAAGTTCATGTGCAATAGGTAATGCAAAATTATTTGTGATTAGGTGTGTATCATTTGAATGGAAAAACATAACATGGTTTCTAATATTGATATTTTAAGAGCTTTGTGTTTATGGACTTTAAAAATTAAGGGCCTGATTTACTAAGACCTTTAGCACATGCAAAATCTGTTTGCCCAAACCAGAAACCTTGCCACTGATTGGTGCAAGGCAAGTACCCTGGCCAATCACGGGCAATGTTATTGGTTTTGCAAGGGCAAAAAGATTTTGCATGTGCTAAAGGTCTTAGTAAATCAGGCCCAAAGTATCAGAGAGCATTGATAAATGATGGACACTTTAAACCCACAAGACCTCCAATCAGAGAGAAAAAATATAGCTGCAAGCTGCAATGGGGTGGCCTAGCAGCGTAGCAGGTCAGCCCGGGCGACCACGGTAACATGGTTGAACTGTCAGATACATCACTGCTTGCACAGTTGAGAAATTAAAGATTAAATCACTCACTAATCAACAAAGTTATGTGCCTGTTTCCTGTTTTACAGATTCACGATCAATTTTGATTGGTTTTGAGGATTAATGACCAACAGCTTCATGAGCCAATATAGAGAAGAGGTCCTGAGTTCAACTGATGAGTTTGGTTTGGTCATTTGAAAGTATTGCTAAGATTTGACTTCACTTCCTGTGACTTGAATATTTGCCAGGGGTCAAAGGTCACCAAATTAAATAGGTCTTTTCCAGACTGTTTTATGTCCTTATACCAAGTTTTGTGTTCATACACCAAAGCATTGCTGAGATATGGGCCTACTTCCTGTTTTGCGGCTTTTCGGTTGAATTTGCTTGGCTGTTCTGACCAAACGGTTTGAATTTGAGATTCAAAACTCAACTGACTTCTCAGGCTTGGTCTGTAGATCATGTGAGCCAAGCTTTGTAATGATAGGACAAAGCTTGTCATTTGTGTAAATTTAAGCGCATTTTGGACAAAATTCAAAAGGGCTGCCAAATTCTGAAGCTTACATCCACAGCCTTCTAGGATCAGTCTAGGGATGTCCAACAGCATCAGTAGACATTAGAATTAAGGCTTTATTTCAAACAGATGAAGAAATATCAGCTCAAAAATGTTTTTGCAATTGATAGCGCCCCCCAGAGGTCAAAGCTCAGAATTTTTAGGTCTCCTCAGGGGAGGTCTTGAGACTATATACTAAGTTTGGGGTTGATTCGTCAAAGCATTGCTGAGATAAGGCCTCATATCCTGTTTGGCGGCTTCGCTGTCGAATTCGATTTGCAGTTACGGCCAAACGGTTTGGAGTTGAGATACCAATCTCCAGCGAATTCTCAAGCTTGGACTGCAGATCAGGTATACCAAGTTTCGTAATGATCGAACAAATTTTGTAATTTCAGTAAATTTAAGCAAATTTTGGGCAAAATTCAAAATGGCCACCAAACTCTGGTGCATTTTTACACAGACTTCCAGGATTTGCTCAGGGATGTCCAACAGCATCAGGTGACACTGGAATTAAGGCTTTATTCTAAAAAGATCATGAGATATCCGCTAAAACATGTTTTTGCCATTTATAGCGCCCCCCAGAGGACAAAGGTCACGGTCTTTATTGGGCCTCGCCAGGGGCAGGACATTAGCATAATGATCAAGTTTGGTGTTGATATGTCTAAGGGTTGCGAAGATATGTCTTCACATCCTGTTTGGCGGCTTTGCTGCCAAATTTCATTGGCTATTTCAGGCAAATGATTTTGAAAATCAAAACGGCTTTTAGTATCATTTGTGCGGCTCAGTTTGCAGATTCTATCAACCATGTTTCGCTCAAATTGGACAAAATTTTTGACCGGTGAAACTTTTGAAAGGTTTTAGCTTAAATTCAAAATGGCGGAAAATCCCATTGGGTGGCAAAGATGTCAAAGGGTTCGATGAACTTGGAGTGAACCAAGGATTCTAATGATACCTGAATTCTCAAAATCAGATGAAAGGGTCAGAAGTTATGCAGGTGAATGTAGGTCAAAATTTGACCTGTTGGTGGCGCTAAAGCTTTTGAGCTTGGGGCATGAAATTTGGTGTGGTTGATCACAGTACATCTATGAATGAGTATGCCAAATTTCAATATTTTCCCATGTACGGTTGTGCAATTTCTGTAAATTTATGCAAATTTTGGACAAAATTCAAAATGGCTGCCAAATTCTGATGCTTACAAGCACAATCTTCTAAAATATGCCTAGGGATGTGCAACAGCATCAAAAGACACTGGAATTAAGGTGTTACTCCAAACAGATCAAGAAATATCAGCTAAAACATGTTTTTGCTATTTATAGCGCCCCCTAGAGGTCAAACGTCTCGGAATTTTTTGTGCCACCCCAGGAGCACATACTGAGCCTATATACCAAGTTTGGGGTGATACTTTGAAGCGTTGCTGAGATATGGCCTCACATCCTGTTTGGCGGCTTCGCCACCAAATTTCTTTGGCTTTTACGGGCAAAAGATTTTGAATATTGAAACGGCTTTTGGTATCGTTTGTGCGGATTGGTCTGCAGATTCTCTGAGCCATGTTTCGCTCAAATCGGACGAAATTTGTGACCCGTGAAACTTTTGAAAGGTTTTTGCTAAGATTCAAAATGGCGGAAAATCCAATATGGCGGAAAATGACGTCATAGGGTGCGTTGAACTCGGCTTGGCCCAAGGATTCCAACGGTACCTCATTTGTGAAAATCGGATGAACGGGTCAGAAGTTATGAAGGTAAATGTATGTCAAACTTTGACCTGTTGGTGGCGCTAGAACTTCTGAACAAGGGGCATGAAAATTGGTATGAGTGATCAGGGGACTGTCCCAAACAAGAATGCCAAATCATTTGCATTTTCCCATGTACGGTTCTTGGGGCTGCCATAGACTTCAATGGCGGAGAAAGCGGAAACATAATAATAATAATATTAAGAAGAAGAAGAAGAAGAAGAAGAAAAACTGAAAACACAATGGTTGCCTTCGCAGCTTCGCTGCTAGGCCACCAAAAATGACAACATTCACACCTGCCATATGACGTTACAGACACCCTATACTTCAAGCATATACCAAAAGGGTTCAAAACTAAATGGATGTTTCCCTATGTAATACCAGGGTATTTACATTGAAAGACCTCCACCAGGCTCAATGAAACTCCGTAGGTCTGCTGTACATGCATTTATTAAGTAATGCTCCCCTCAGTCACTGCTCCAATTTTCAATCCTTTGACATTCAATAGCCATGAATTCAAATGGCAGAGACTATGTTGACACAACTAAAATCACACCCATCCATTATTTAATCTGCTTCTTTCTCATCAGGATCACAAGAGTTCTAGATCTTATCCCAGTCTTCTATGTGCAAAAGGCAAGAACAACACCATGGACAGTGCTCTACTCTATCATGGGGTCCACATACCATTCACTCACACTAACAGGCAATTTAGAGTCTTCTGTTAACCTGGCATGCATGCTTTTGGACTGCGGGAGGAAATCCAACCCAGAGAACCCCCCCCAAAAAAAAACATGCAAAACGCACATAGAAAGTGCCCAGGCAGGATTCCAACCCATGGCCTATTTGCTCTGAGATCATATCATTACTACAGTAAATGGATAAAAGATTTCTGGTCATGAGCACTGAATCTGAGAAATCAACTGTGTTGTGTAGGCTACATATCGCAGAATAATAATTCGAGACCACAAGATAACAAGAGCGTCTCACGGCCTTACAACGCTCCCTTTAACGCCAGGGGCCTTATTTATAAAAAGAAAAATTGTAGTCATTTCATTTCATGCTCGAACAATGATAAGGAAAACTATGCATTTTTATGGAACTACTCAGGATGAATTTAGAATATCTTCATGTGCATGTGCATACTGCTCTTAATTTCGCATGTTATTATTGTCAAGTTTGTTTCATAAATCCGAAATCCGCAGAGTGGCGCAGGCACTTTTTGGTCTTAATGGTGTTCTTTAGTTTTGGACCGTTCGAAGCACATGTGTATACGTACGACGAGTGCCAATCGAAAGCAACCGAAAACAATTGAACTAGTCAGTAGTGTAGCCGTCCAATGAAATGTCAGTGCTTAATACATATTCAATTTACGTGAGACTCATATCCTTTGTTTATGTATTATAATTTGGGCAAGCAGGAAAGCGTTCGAAAGCTTCGTAAGAGCTGCAGTTATCGGGAATGCTGAGCACCTGTTCAAGATACTGAATGGGATAGTTGTTCGAAGCAGGGCCAAAACTATGACCAAAGTCTTTGTGTATTGCATCTTTACGTCGCAAACATTAAATTTTGGGGGCTGCGCCCAACGTTGTACTTACGCTTGTCGAATGCAGTACATGTATGTACCTAGAGCTGCCGCGCAGTATGCACTTGCGTCAAACATATTTAATTGAACACCTACTGGCATTATGGCAGTAGCGTATTCAGGTTTTGGGTCCAGGGTATTTTTTTCCTGAAACTATACGTTCTAACTTTTTGTCCCCTTCCCGCCACAAAGTGTTACTGTTTGGAATTTGTAGCACCTAATTCCTTAAACCACATTTTAATGACACTTTACTTGCATGCTTCATGCCCTGATACTGAAGCTGCGCCCGGAAATATTCATCAGTCAACTTCGTGAATATTTACACTTGGTCAGTCATAAAGCGGATTGGACACGTTCTGAATAGGAGGTCTCCATTGTCTTACCTGAATTCTGATTGGATAGTGATCGTCAATGGTCTAACGTATTTGGTTACGGTATAAAACGAAAGAACACTAATAAGAGGTCCCAGCTTTCGACCGTAATGCATGTGTACCTTTCAGCAGTCATTGAGCCTTCAGAAATGTGCAAGTTGCCTGTGCCAAGAGCACTAATGCAGCCCAGCCCATGACTGATGTTGGGCTTTGATTCTGTCGTTGAAAATAGTCAGGATAGTCCATGTCTCTTCTCCTCTAGATGTTACGGGTGAATATGCACTATTCCAACATCATTTAACATTTCTGTCTTTACAACTTTACATTTTAGGTATTTTCCCAATTCTCCTTGTATTGAGATTGTGCAAATTAAAAAAAAAATAACTAGAGCAGTTCAAATGTTGAAATAAGTGTAATTACTTCTTAAGTGGTTTTGAATGCTTGGGTCGTGTTACTTGAGAAAATGCAAAGTAGTTGTAAAATTTTGCAAC
This sequence comes from Gymnothorax javanicus, assembly GCA_029692085.1. Lineage (NCBI taxonomy): Eukaryota > Metazoa > Chordata > Actinopteri > Anguilliformes > Muraenidae > Gymnothorax > Gymnothorax javanicus. The sequence continues at coordinate 6,335,683 of CM056203.1, forward strand.
TAATTGATGGGTCAAGTGATAAAAAACAAATACTCAAAATAAAAACAAATGCACCCAGTTTTTTAATTTGATTTTTTTTTAAATAAAATGTAAAGCTCTTGAAGCACTGAAATATTGAATATTGCACAATGTATTACTTTTCTATTTACACAACAGATTGTCATGTTATATACTGAAAATAATGAAGCACGTAAAATCTTGTGTGATCTCTGTAGAATGAATATGAGAATTACTTTTATTCTTCCTGAGTCATTGGGTCAGGAAACTGTTATAAAAGATTTTAATTTCCCACTCATTTTCTGGAAATCTATTGTTAGAGAAAAAGCAGTAAAGACAGGTGTGACAGTAAAAGTATATGTGCCATATTTGGGATCATGACTGTTGTTATTTGGGCTTTGTGACCTGAAAGCAGTTGGAAAAATTCCATTCATGTGTAAGAACTGCTGCACATGCCCAAGCGGGTCTTATTGTTTTCATAAAATGGGTTCAATAAATTGAAAATGTTTAAGACAAAAATGTTCCATAAGACATTATTTACTTAAGCAAATTTAGTGTGGGTAGAACATGGAGTACCTAACATGAAAACAATTACAATACATTGTTATGCAACAAAAATAACGCTCAGTTGGCAAAAATGCTGTTGGTCTAGATTTGTGAGGAAAGATTTAAATACTAACAGTTGTGTTGTGTCATGTAATTTACCAGGGCAGGAACGGTGAATTAACCAATCAGCATCCTAAACCAGAAATACCTTTATTTTATATATATATATATATATATATATATATATATATAGGACATCTTCATGATAGGTAAAGCATGCAGTGAGAGAGGTGTACTGGATATGTAATGAATATTTCAATGATTTTTAATGCTTATGAGCCACTGGGTCATGTGACCAGTATGCGATTTAAAAAATAAACTAGACCGAGTCGTGTATCTCCCCGATCCCCAAATTTTGGACAAAATGGCCGCCAGCAGCCATAGTGGACGTGAAAAATTGCCGAAAATCGGTCTTGAGCATTGTCAAATAAATATCTTGTGTAAAATTAGAAAAAATTAATGTAATAATTGTGGCTTTCAGACCCCTGAACAGAAAATCTCTGTGGGCACGGCGGCGGTGGCCCCGGAATTAAACCATACTATCTCCCAATACTATCGTCGAGGAGATACAAAAATATGTTGCTTTTTCCATTCAAACCATTCAAACGAATGTATTAAATTCCATTCTTATTCATAAAAATCCTGGAAAAAGCATATGAAAATACAGCACAGTGTGACTCCTGTAAAATTAAGATTGGAATTATGTTGGTTTTGTTTGCAACCTGTGTCAAGTTTCCTGGTAGCTTTTGAAAAAATAAATATTTTTTCAGGCATGTTAATATATTCATTTTGAAGAAATTGCTATTGGCCGCGTTTCCCAGTTAAGAGCGTTCTTAAGGAGTTAAGAAGGCTCCAAAGAAGAGTTCAGCTAAGAGGGAGCCTTAAGATAAGAGTGTTCCCCAGATGTGTTCTTAGTGCCCTTCTTAACAAGTGTCTTTGTGCCCTTCTTAACTGCCTTCTTGACTGGAGCTCAATTGATCAATCGATGTCAGAGTAACCGATTGTTCCACATACTTACGCGCATACAAATGAAGTTTTGAGGTAACAAGTGATGTATGATGTTAAAAATTAACGTGCGTAATGCCATTGTGCATGCAGCAGAATGTCTGAAAACAAACGGACGCAAATAAAGACCAATAACACAGATAAGAAATCAGAAAACTAAGAATGAAAACACAAAATCATAACATTACATGAGTGAAATCATATAACATTACATGATACTGTACCTCATGTAATGTCATATTATTTAATTTCATGTTTCCATTCTTATTTTTCTGATATAATTCTGCATATAATTATGCAGTTCACTTTGTTACTTTTAGGGATAAAGTAACAGCTGATATGATGCTTGCCGCACTGCATGGTGGCAGTGGGCTTATTTTATTTAGTGTTTTTTTTTATTTATTTGGTGGTGGTGGAGGTTGGGGGTGGGGGGTGGTGTACAAGTGCTCAGTGGACTGGTTGGTGACTGCAAGGTGAAAGGGTGGGGAAGTGGTGATGTCCAAAATCAGAACAGGTTGATGAGCTCCTGCCTGACCAGGAGACCGGCTTGGTGGCGTGCTGCTCGGGGTTCATGGTGGTGGTAGTGGTGGTGGGTCATCATTGTCCTCCTCATCCAATGACTCATCCTCATGTAGAGCAGGCGGCTCATCTGCCCTGGCGCGCACAGCTATGTTGTGGAGCATAGCAGTCACAGCGATGACTTGGCAGGACTTGACAGATGACAGGCGCAGCCCACCCGACGACTGATGAATGCAGCGGAAGCGTGCTTTCCACCTGCCAAACACCCGTTCGATATGGGTCCTGGTGTGGGTGTGGGAGTCATTAAACCTCTCCTCTGCTGGCAATGCCGGGTTTGGTATGGGGGTTATCAGGTAGCTGTGGAGAGGGTAGCCACTGTCCCCGAGGAAGAAGCTCCTGTCAAACTCTCCCCCGCCAGCCCTCTGCCCCACAGCCGAGTTGGCCCACACGAAGCCGTCATTGGTGCCTCCTGGCCACTTGACAACGATGTCAGTGATCAGCCCGTCGTGGTCCACCATCACCTGTGTGTTGATGGCAGTGTAATGTTTCCTGCTGATCCAGCTTGGGTCCTCCAGGGATGGGTTGAGGAGCGGGATCAACGTGCCATCCACCACACCTATCACCCTGGGGATCCCAGCCAAGGCGTAAAATCCTTGGTGGACCTGACAGACGTCCTCCCTCATAGTGGGCATCCTGATATGCTCTCGGACATGGCGCAGGAGGATCGGTGACACAGCTGTCACACTCCGTGACACCGACGCTTTGCTTAGGCCGATGCCGTCCTCCACCACCTCCAGGTAGCTCCCCACTGTGTAAAAACGCAGCGCAGCGAGGAGCTGCACCTCTGGGCTCAGGGCGAAGTTACAGCGGGTTGCCCTCCGGATGTGTGGAGACACCAATTGGATCAGGCGCTGGATCTCAGGGCGAGGCGACCTGTACTTTGCCTGGACAGTGTGGTCTGGTAGCACATCCAGGGGACTAAAGTGGTGAGGCACAAATGCATTTATATAAACCATCTGGCTCCACGCACGGCGACGCTGTTGGTTTGCAGCAAGAATATGCTGTGTAGCAGCCATGGTATCTCACACGTGTGAGACTGGGAAACCCCTTCATGTAGATTAGCAGGTGAAGCCTCCCTTGATTACTTTCCAGCTGTGTTCAGTTACAGTACATGTGTGAATTATCCCTGGGTTGGAGAGTGGCTGTGTGCCTGTGCCCTGCGGTTAAACCTTATTCAAATTGATTTGAGACATGCAGCTCAAGTTGCTTTATATATAGAGCATACAACCAGTGGTCAAGTAGAAGGCAGGAAATATTAGGGAAAAATTAGGGAAACATGGTAAAATATTTAAACACATGGAACCACAGAGGAGAGATGTAAGTTTTCCCTCATTTTAAATGCTTAATGGGTAGTAGGGGTGCATGAAAGAAGGGGGGGAGAGAATAAAATGAGGACGAACCGTGTCACATTGATTTGCCTGCTGCGGCTGTATCTGCAGTGTTTCGTCACTAAGAAGGGTGTTAAAACTGCTCCAGACCCTTCTTTCAAATCATTCTTAACAAAAGATCATCTTAGGCTAAGAAGGAATCTGGGAAACGTGATTGCTTCTTACTGGAGCCTTAAGAACGATCTACCCACAATTACAATGAACTTATGACGGTTTCCGCAGTCAGCGAGCTGAAATCAGTCTGCTGGCATAGCAAGTAGCTAGCGAACTGTCAGCAGTTGCTGATACACGAAGTGGACACGTTAGCTTCCTTTGTAACCGTACACAATTACAATCGTTTAATGAATAAAGCCTGATTACTTCGCTGCTATAATATTGTAGTGCTCTCGCTACGGAAGGACTCAGTCGGAGGCAGAGTTAGCGTTTCTCGCATTACCCGGGGCGGGCTTCGCTTTATTTGCGGTGTAGCAGAGGCCCTGAAAAGGGCCGTTGCTCCTTCAGGCAGGTGGAACATTGCTCTCCTTGTTTAACAACAACCAAAATCAGACTGACGCCCGCGCTAGGAGCCTCCCCCTTACAAACCCCTTCCCCGGCCGTGATTGGCTGCACCACTTACTCTCCGCCAGCCAATCGCGAGCTGCCGCTTTCTCAACTGACAAAACACAACACAACAGAACTATCTACAGTGAGTTCGCCACATTGCCCCCACCTAAGGGGTCACTTGTCTCCTGACGACCCCTTAAACTGGCATGGTCAACTACAAAGTGCCGAAGGCTGCTGGGTGCTCGGCGCTGGCGAACGGGCCTGCTGGTGAGCCGGGGCCGGACCGTGGGAGCTGGTGGAGTAGGGGCCGCTGGGCTGGCGGGCAGGTTAGCTGTGGGGCCAGCGGCAGCATCAGACACAGGGTTGGCAGTCCGGGGCCGGTAGGGAGCCAGCCTATCCTGATGCAGGACAACCACCCGTCCGGCATCAGGCATACGCACCTTGTAAGTCACCTCGCTCAACCGCTGCAGCACTTCGCCCAGGCCGCGCCAGTGTAGCTGCAGCTTGGGGGACAGCCCCTTCTTGCGGGTTGGGCAGTAGACCCACACTCTGTTACCAGGGGTGAAGGCTCGCCCCCGACACCGGTTGTCGTGATTTCGCTTCTGCCGGAGGCCCGTGGTCTCCTGGGCCCGCCGCGCAAAATCATGTGCCACCTGCAGGCACTCGAGGAGCTGGCGGTAGTAGTTAGCCTCACCAAGTTTGGGCTCCTCGTCTGTGGGCAGGGGCCCAAACACCAGGTCAATGGGGGTCCGGAGCTCATGCCCAAGCATCAAGGCAGCAGGAGTGCAGAGGCTGGATTCCTGCACGGCCGATCGATACGCCCACAGCACCAGGGGTAGGTGACGGTCCCAGTCCCGCTGCTGCTGACTGGCCAGAGTTGCTAGCTGGGTAGTGAGGGTGTGGTTAAATCTCTCCACTAGCCCATCGCTCTGCGGGTGGAGAGGCGTGGTGCGGGTCTTCGCGACACCCAAGCGCTGGCAGACTTCAGCCATTACCTTAGCCTCAAAGTTGCGCCCCTGGTCGCTGTGGAGCTCCCCTGGCACCCCAAACCGGGCAAACATCTCCACCAAGCAGCTGGCCACCGTCTCCGTACTCTGATCAGGGATGGCATATGCTTCTGGCCACTTGGTGAAGTAGTCCATGGCGACTAAGATGTACCGGTTGCCAGCCTCGGTGGTGGGGAACGACCCGAGGATGTCAACGCCGACCCGCTCCATGGGGGCACACACGACATAGCGCTGCAGCGGGGCATGAGAGGTCTCATCAGGCCCTTTGTGTGCCGTGCAGGTGTCGCAGCAGTGGACGTGGAGTTCTGCATCTCGGCGGTAGCTCGGCCAGTAGAAGCGCCGCTGGAGGCGCTGTAGGGTCTTGTTGACTCCGAAGTGACCCGCCACCACCGAGCCGTGCACCAGCCCCAGGATTTGTGGGCGGAGTACGGGGCACCAGCAGCCGCAGGAGGTCGTTCCCTCGGCCAAAAGCCCACCACCATTGGTACGCCAGCCCGTCTCGCAGCTCCAGGCTCCCGCGCTGTCCCCAGTAAGCCTTGAGCTCCAGCCCCCCAGCCGAGATATCCGGCCACGTCGGAAATGCGCCAGCCTCCAGCCAGCCCCTCACCTTCCGCAGCACGTCATCGGCCTCCTGCGCCTCCCTCAGCTGTTGGTCCTCCCAGGGCAGCCAGCCCTCCGCCTCTCCCAGCGCACACACCACAGCCGCTGGTGGTTCTAGTCGGTCACGTTCTTCCTTATGCCAGCAAGACTTACAGTTCAGTTCTGCGCATGGGTGCTGTGAGAGAGCATCGGCATTTCCATGAAGGCAGCCTGCTCGGTGTTCAATCGTAAAGTTGTATTCTTGTAGAGTTTCTAGCCATCGTGCTACTTGCCCTTCCGGGTTCTTGAAGTGGAGGAGCCACGTGAGGGAGGCGTGATCAGTGCGGAGGCGGAAGGAGGCACCCTGGAGGTAGGCCGGAAGTGACGGAGGGCTAGGATGACGGCCAGCAGCTTGCGGCATGTAACACAGTAGTTTCTTTCGGCCCGGCTCAGGGCACGGCTATAGTATGCAATCACCCTCTCCCCGCTGTCATCAGCTTGCGATAGCACCACCCCCACACCTGTGTTGCTAGCATCAGTGTCCACAATGAATGGCCGATGGACGTCAGGGTATGCCAGCACCGGGGCTTGAGTGAGGGCTGCCTTGAGTTGGTTGAATGCCGCTGTGCACTCATCATTCCAGTTGTAGGGCTGGTGCTTGTCAGTGAGGCGATAGAGGGGACTGGCTATGGAGGCGAAGTCCCGTACGTAGCGCCGGTAGTAGCTGGCCAGCCCCAGGAAGCTGTGCATCTCGCCCACGTCCGCCGGTGTCGGCCACTCCAACACTGCAGCCACCTTAGCTGGGTCGGTGGCTACCCCTCGCTCGCTCACGAGGTGTCCGAGGAAGGCCGTCTCCCTCCGGAGAAGCTAGCACTTCCGGGGATTCAATCGGAGCCCAGCCAGTCGAATCGCAGCGAACACCTCGTTCAAGTTCGCAAGGGCGTGCTCGAAGTCGCTCGCGTGCACCAAGAGGTCGTCCAGGTACGCCACACAGCGACTTCGAGGGAAGGCCGACAGCACCCTTTCCATCAGCCGTTCAAACGTCGCCGGGGCGTTACACAAACCGAACGGCATCACGCAAAACTGCCATAGACCCTGCCCGATGGTGAAAGCAGTCTTTGCTTTAGCACTCGGGGCTAGCCTCACTTGCCAGTATCCACTGCGGAGGTCCAGCGAGCTGAACCATCTGGACCCCGCAATGTGATCCAGCGCCTCGTCGATGCGCGGGAGAGGGTAGGCGTCCTTGCAAGTAACAGCATTGAGATGCCGATAATCGACACAGAAACGCCACTCCCCGTTCTTCTTACGCATGAGGACAGCCGGTGCCGCCCACGGGCTGTCCGATGGCTCTATTACGCCAGCTGCAGCCATCTCTCTCACCTTCTCCTCCGCCGCCAGCCGCTTGGACAACGATAACCGGTGAGGGCGCAGGCGGACAGGTGCAGCATCACCAGTGTCAATGGTGTGCTGCACCAGGTCCGTCTGCGTGCATTCCTCATCGCGTACAGCGAAAAGGTCTGCATTATCAGTCAACAAGCTTCGTAATCGCTGGCGCTGAGAAGGGGTGAGTCTGCCGCAGCTTTGTAGCCACAGCTCGTGAACGGCGTCTGCCGTCTCGACTGAGGGGGAGGCGGGTCGTGGCGAGGGGGCTGGGCGGACGGAGGCGGAGCCGCTCCTGGGGCCAGCAGGCTGGTTAGCTGGCCGGTCAGTAGGCTGGGGGAGCGTGGCGTCAGGCTGTGTGATGGCTGTGTGGGCCCGGTGAGCTCTTCTCGCTGCTCGCTTCTTTTTGGTAGCATGATGCAGGGGAACCGCGGTCTGGCCGATGGTGAGCTTAGCCTGGGCTATGTCGACTGTAGCACCCCACGCCGTCAGCAGATCCAGCCCCACGATGCATGCCTCACTGATGTCGGCCAGCCAGAACTCCTGTTTGGCTAGGTGGTCGCCGACCGCCACGCTCACTGTTCTTCTGCCCCGCATGCCCATTCTCTGACCGGTCACAGATTGCAGCCTGGTTGTAGTCAGTTTCCAGGTAGCATTGGGGAGCTTCACTGGCCCGAAAAGGGAGATAATGGCGCCCGTATCGACCAGTGCCCGGCAGGGGTGGCCATCCAGCTGACAGTCGAGGTACAGCCCACCAGCCTTACCCAACTGGCCTACCCGCGGTAACGCACCTTGCTCGTCCACCCTTAGAAGGGCAGAATGGGGTGTCTTTTGCTCGTTTGCCCTTAGAAAGGCAGAATGGAGTTCAGCTCGTGGTGCGGGTGGGGCCGGACTAGGTTCGGGAACGGTGGGCTGCACGCAATTGGGGAGGATGGTTTCTTGGGACAGCGGGCTCCTCACAGCGCCGTCCCCGGCTCGTTTCCCGACAGCTGAGGCTTTCTGGGCTTTGATGCTGGCGCTGTGCAGTCACGAGCGATGTGGTCTTTCTCATCACACCGGTAGCAGCGTCGTTCATCAGGGCGGCTGCGTTGTTGTCGGCGGGGGGTGCGGATCCACCTGACCTGTTCCTCCCCCTCTTCCAGGCTCAGCTCACGTACTTGTGGGTGTGGCTTTCTGGGGCTTGCCACTGTCATTTCCGTGATGAAGTCTTCAACCCGTTCAGCCTCTAGGAGAGCTTCGTCAAGAGAACAGGGCGTGGCCAGCGTGACGTGGTGTCTTAGTTGCTCTGGGGTGAGAGCTTGCAGGAAGCCATGCAGCGCTAGCTCATCTTGTTCACGGGCCCCGAAGGTAGGATAGCCCTGGCAGGCGTGGAGGCGCAGGTCAGCGGCTACGGCTCCCCATCGTTTCCCCGCTTGGCGGCGGCGGAGGAGCAGCTTCTGCCGATGGAGTTGGGTAGACTGGCGCTGCCCGTATCGCCGTTCCAATGCCTTGGTTAGCGTGGCTAGGCTAGTCTGTTCAGCTGAGTCAAGGTTGAGTAGCGTTTGCAGCGCCGGGCCCTCCAGAGCTAACGCTAGGTGTGTCGCTGCCTCGCCGTCCGTCCACCCGCAGTATTGGGCCGTTAGCAGCAGCTGGGCCTGATAGGGCTCCCAGGGCGACGTGCCACTGAAACGGCACTTCACTCCTCTCCATGGCTTCGGCGTCCCCTCTCTCTCGGCCACCACCGGCGGTGCTCGCTTGGGACGTGGCTCGCTTCTCCCGTCTGGCGCGAACGGCTCCCTTGCCTGGCTCTCACTCCCTGTTGCTACGCCTGCCTTCACTCGGAGACTGCGGCTGAGTTCTCCTTCCAGGCGTTTAATTTCGCGGCGTATGTCTTCAATCCCACTCTCTGATACCAATGTAGCGCTCTCGCTACAGAAGGACTCAGTCGGAGGCAGAGTTAGCGTTTCTCGCATTACCCGGGGCGGGCTTCGCTTTATTTGCCGCATAGCAGAGGCCCTGAAAAGGGCCGTTGCTCCTTCAGGCAGGTGGAACATTGCTCTCCTTGTTTAACAACAACCAAAATCAGACTGACGCCCGCGCTAGGAGCCTCCCCCTAATAAACCCCTTCCCCAGCCGTGATTGGCCACACCACTTACTCTCCACCAGCCAATTGCGAGCTGCCGCTTTCTCAACAGACAAAACACAACACAACAGAACTATCTACAGTGAGTTCGCCACAATATTTATGGTCATCATCGCTTGAGTACGAGTCAGTGAGCTGAAATCAGTCTGCTGGCATAGCACGTAGCTTGTGAACTGTCAGCAGTTGCTGATACATGAAGTGGACACGTTAGCTTCCTTTGTAACCGTACACAATTACAATCGTTTAATGAATAAAGCCTGATAACTTTGCTGCTATAATATTTCCGGTCATTATCGCTTGAGTACCTATAGTTAACCGCCCCGCAGGACGCAACTTATAGGACGCTGCCAAATTTACTGGAGATAAATGAGCAGCTAGGTTTCTGTTGTACCCAGCCGAATACCAGGTCTAACGTTGCTAGGGTTATAAGTTGGCTAGTGGATGAATTTCGAATGGTGAAACTACCGTAGCCGAACTACCTGTGCGGTTCCACGGTTTTAATGCATACCCGCCAGCCAATCAGAAAAAAGTATTCACCCAGACCATGGTATAATAGAATAATATAACCTTTATGATACATCCATTTGTCAAGTTTCCAGGGACCTGTTGAAAAAAGTAATTTTTTCAGTTATTAATACGTTAATATTCATTAAATAATAATATAAATGCTAGAAAAGCATGTTCTGAAAAAATGAGAGGTGTGCCTCATGTAGAATGAATATTGGAATTTTCTAGGTTTTGTGCTGCTTCCCTGTGTCAAGTTTCTTGGTAGCTATTGAAAAGATTGTGCTGTTTCGATGCATATTGATACATTTACATTCATATAATATTTATAATAATGTTATAAAAGCATATTCTGAAAAAATGAGAGGTGTGCCTCGTGGAAACAATGTTAAAATTATATTATTTTTGTTCTGCATTTCTGCGTCAAGGTATCTGGAAACTATTGACAAAAGTAATGCTTTTTCCAGTAATAGTAACATACTAATTTTTGATTAATATTCATTTTAATGCCAGGGATGAAATTCTGACCATAAGAAGGGGTGTGCCTTATAAAGAGTGAATTTTAGAGTCATTTGGATTTTATTTTAAGTCTTTACATGAAGTTGCCTCGTGGCTATTGAAAAAAAAAAAAGTATGCTTTTTCCATTCATTTTAGTACATTACTTTTAATTAAATATGTATAAAATGCAATGAAAGAATATTCTGGAAAACAGAATGGTGTGCCTCATGTAGAATGATGACTAGAATTTTATAGGCTTTGTCTTGCATGCCTTTCTCAAGTTTCCTGGGAGCTATTGAAAAAAAGTTTTGGCTGTTCCATTCATATTGATATATTTATATTCATTGAATATTTATAACAATGTTAAGACAGCATATTCTGAAAGAATGAGAGATGTGCCTCATGTAGAATGACTACTAGAATTATATAGCTTTAGCGCTGTGTCCCTATTTACAGTTACCTTGAAGCTTTCCTAGAAGCTATTAACGGAAATAATACTTTTTCCAATCATATTACCACATTAATTTTCATGAAATATTAATAAAAATGCAATGAAAGCTCTGAAAAACAAAATGATGTGCCTCACGAACAGTGAATATTACAATTATATCGGCTTTGTGATACATCCCTTTGCCAAGTTTCCTGCAACCTACTGGAAAAATGTGATTTTTGCAACTTTTCCAGTTCCTTCATATTAATATACTATTTTTCAATTAATATTTATTGCAATGCCAGTGATCATATTCTGGCCATAAGAAGAGGTGTGTCTTTTTAAGAATGAACATTGGAATAATTTGGATTTTGGTTTAAGTCATTACATGAAGTTGCCTCATAGTTATTAACAAAACAAAAACTCTTTTTGCATTCACAGTAATGTAAAATTCTTTATTCAATATTTATTAGAATGCAACAAAATAAAGTGTGGAAAGAAAAAGAGCTGTGCTTCATTAAGAATCAATATTAGAATTATTTGGCTTTTGTTTTGAGTCCCTGGGTCAAGTTTCCTGGTCGCTATTAAAAACAATGCTGTTTTTTCTATTCATATTAATATAATAATTTTGATGAGATATTTATCAAAATGCTATAAGAAATATTATGATTGTAAAAAGTGGTGTGTCTCCTTAAGAGTAATTATTAGAATAATTTAGTATTTGTGAAGTATCCATGGGTAATTCCGGATAGGTATTGTAAAAAATATTGTTTTCTCATCCATATTAATTTATTAATTTTTATCAAACACTTTCAAAACCACTACAAAGCACTTTCTGACAATAGAAAGTGGTGCATCTCACGCAGAATGTATATTAGCTTCATTTAGGTATTGCTTTGACACCCTGCGTCAAGTGGTCTGGTAGCGAGAGAAATTAAGTATACATTACTATTAATACTTCTGGAATTTATTGACGGTCCCTAACTGCTGCAGCCAGCGCTGAATCGATATATGACCGCCCGCCGTCGTAGCACTGTCTCTGGGTAAGATCGCGAAATTATGCCGGAGAGTACACCGCGAATGTCCGTCGAATATGCAATGTAAAACTAACTTCACCGCAGTACAGAACTGCAAAACTAATTTCACCGCAATACACTACTACACTGATTCCCCAGTGTTAGCCCGAGGGCACTCAAAGCCACTATACGATCATTACTGCCCGAATTCATAAAGGGTGATGATCACCCGATTATTTTAGTCACGTACAACTACTGTACGGTGGCTAAAACAGAGAAGTACGCGTGTGAATAAACTCCTGTGACTAGCGCAATTCAGGTAGAACATAATCGGGTGTTTACCCATCCGTGTACAAGTCCCCACTTAGCCGATGTGTAGTGGTGTCATGTGACACACTGCATGGTATGAAGTGGTTTTTCCTGGCACATATTGCCTCGGTAACACGACGAACTACTCGACGGCAGGTAGCCTGTGATACACCACACATATCACTAACAGCCATTTGGAATGCACCACATGCATAATAGCACAGTGCAATACATAGTTGGTGAACTGGAAGAAGGGCATGGTTTCGTCTTGTGGGATGGTCAATGTCTGCTTCGATTAGGCCTAGAATATAACGGTATGATTCTTTGGAAATTCTGTATCGCTTGACAAATTTCGTGTCGCTATACTCTTCTAAAGGATTCGTCCTGTCTTTGAAAACCCTCAATTCGGCACCTTGCCTTTGGTCAGCCATCTCTTTCTGTGCTATTTCAATTATGCGCAAGAGATCCATGGTCATACGTCCAGCCACACAAGCAAGCCAACAGAGAATTGGTAGCTTGTACACGAGATAAACAAGCCCCTTGGGGCGATTAGAATTTCTTTTGTTACTTAGACAGGTGTGACTAACCATGTACGTTGGATAAACAGCAGCTGATCTGATCTCTCTTTATGAATTCGGGCCTAAATTTGTCCGCTCGATCATCACCTGTTTATATACTGTTTAGCCAAGTTAACCGTGATCAAGGGAAAAACACCCTTTATGAATTCGGGGGTACATGTATTTAATTATCAGCTGTTTTGACGAAAGTCTTCAGGGTATTGAATCGACTCACAGTGTCCCAAAGAAAACCTGTGTCTAAACGTTGGTAATGTATATATTATTAATGCATTGTGGCGGCGATTGTGCTCATGCGTTTTTCCACATCTACTCCGTAACCAAGCATGGATTCACTCATTTCCGAAGACTGGGCAGTATGCCTATCGACTGGTCAAGGAGGTTTTGCAGGGTATAGGCAAATTTGCCCACAGCCCAATTTGAACCATCTTCTGGTTGTATGTATCTACTTGTGGGACTGTCCAGAAAATAGATTTGAAATGTGAAATTTGCATACAGGAAGTGAACTGTGACCTATTTAGTGATTTCAAGATTTTTGTGCGACAAGGCCTCGAAAAGTCCATATTTAAACCCATAAATGATTGTTCTGAAAAACCAGATGATTTTTAATGGCTACACAACAACATGACGGACATTTTGATACCAAACATAAGTATATGTGTGAAAAACTGAAAAAATTTCAGACAATTTTCCATTGAAAAATGCATCTGTCTTGACCAAAATTGATGCAAAACATAAAGTTCATCTTGAAAAACAGCCAGGTTCCTATGAAAACACACCTAAGATATTTTCACAAAAGTTGCCTCATATAGTTGGCTAAATAATGTGCGAGTGTCGTTAAATCGCGAGACCGGTAACATGGATCCGGATTGCGAAAATTGGAACCATCCCTGTATTTAGAAATTATTACTATCTCCTTTGGGTGTCAAAATAGGTCACTAAATAATAAACATGGAATGCTTATTATAGATACTTATTCAAATTAAGAGTCTTAGGGCCTGATTTACTAAGACCTTTAGCACAAGCAAAATCTTTTCGCCTGTGCAAAACCAATAATATTGCCCATGACTGGCCAGGGTACTTGCCTTGCACCAATCAGTGGCAAGGTTTCTGGTTTTGCACGGGCAAAAAGATTTTGCATGTGCTAAAGATCTTAGTAAATCAGGCCCTTAGAGTATATGTACATGATTGACGAGACATTGGCCTTCCAGATCGTTCTGGATCATAACTACAATACATCTGAAACACATTTGACCTTTTAAGATTAGTAACAATATAACAATATATAGTAACTAATATAGATTGTTACTATATATGGTATATAGTTGTATGTTAATTTATTAGGATATAATAACACTTTCAGGATCACCTGTACTTGTGATAAGATCAGTTAACGGTGGTGTATTCAAGACATTTTTATTATATACTACATATTTCTCAGAAAAGCCATTTAGATGTTTTCATAAACTGTTGTATATTGTATAGGTTCTTTATCTCCCAGGCCTTGTTTTTACTCCACTGAGCAAAGCGTAGTCTGCGCTTGTGGTCACGCTTCAATGATTTTGTGAACCACAAAGCATTCAACATTGTTGTATGGCATATGACGATTTGTTTATTTGGTACAAAGTAAAAAGCTACATGAACATCCTCTGTGTGTGGAGATTCCATAATTTTTGCCAGGGGTTGAGTGCAGTTTTTATTATTGATATTGTTGCAGTTTTCTTGAGGAACTTATTCAAGTTATTTCTTGAACCTCCACATTGGTATGATAACAAATAGCCAATTAATCAGTGCCAAAGAAAAAGCCACAGACATATAAATGAAGACATGATCATCAATAAGTAATAAGAAATGAAAGTGTAATTGCAAGCAAATGGTAATTATTTTATACGTGATGTTATACTACAGCATAAGAGAGCTTACCATTGTAAGAAAAAGAATAAATAATAAAATAGAATAAATGCTTCAAAGAAATAATTGATGTGGTGTTCAAGTTAATTTATGCTTGCTTATAGTACTAAATGTTAGGGTGTTTATGGTGCTAGTTAGTACTGTGATTGAAATAGGGGCATGTTGCTTAATTGATAATGGAGATTCAACTAAAAAAAAAACTGAAATTTGACTAGAAAATCCTAACATTTTACACTGAAAAATACTTGCATTAGGCCATCTAAAGTGCAGTAGAATGCACCAAAATGCACCTTTAAAAAAAAGATTTTCCAAGGGAGCATATCTAAGGACCCTCCTACAGGCCGAGTAGCGGTGTGGCACCACATGTAATTCTTAACTGGCTACTTTTTTAAATTCACCTGCTACTTTCATTTCCTGGGAACACTCTGGTTTTTACATTATCGGGCAGGCAATTATCACGTTATTGGTCCATTGTTACATTCAGTTGTAACAGGGCCCATTTTGTCTGGATATGATAATATTTTTCAGTTGAAAGACTTATTCCTACAGGCTAATAATACTGCCCTAATTTCCTTGCTTTAAAAAAAAAAAAAACACACACACACACACACACACACACACACACACACACACACACACACACACACACACACACAATGGTCCATCTGAATGTGCCAGTTACCTGTTACGTCTGGAGGAAGGAACCAAACGCTAGTAGTCCGGGATACAAAATCGTAGCCTTTAATGACAGTCCAAGTTCAAACCAGGTGATCAGTGACAGTACAGAAGGGCAATCCAAAAACAGTGTCCAAAAACAGGCAGGAGGACAAAAGCCAAAAAGCACGGAGTATAGCACCAAATCGCAAAACAGAGGGAGAGTCGAGTGTCCGAAATCCAAGTCCAAAAGCCAGGGCAGCAGAAACAGGAATTGTACTCGTACAGAAAAAGGTCGGTAATGGGAGGCAAACAGATCCAGGCAGGCACAGACAGAAACTGGAATCGGGCAGAAAGGTGTTACTACCTCTCAAACAGATCACTGGCGTACAGGTAGCTCCGCACAGGAAAAGTTGATCAACGTTCTTACAAGGGCTAAGCAAAAGTGAGGGACTTTTATTCACAAGAGAGGTACGCTAGGTGGGGCAACAGGTGTGAGGGATATTCGAAACAGTGACTGAGAGGGGAAAACACAAGAGGTAATTAACAATACAAAATGGGAAACAATGACCAAGACTTGTCTACACGAGACATCCTTAAACAACAACGGCTCCATTCAAGGAGTGCCTAAGTGGGGAGAGATGGGAGAAACAGATTATTATAAGAACGTTGCAAAGTATCTGCAGGAACTAAAGCAAAGGACTGGGAAAGCAAAGCCGGCGGAGTTAACATAGACCGTATAAAAAGATGGACGCAGCACCCGGGTCTGAAAAGTGAGCCCAATGCGGAAATCTCTGAAAACCGCATTTTATTTAATCGCCAGCAGAAGTCGACATCGGTGGTTGCAGAAAGAAGTTCAATGCTATAGAAGTCCATGAGAAAATGACCCTACTTTCCCACCAGATTTATTATTTCAATAATGATTCTCCACATTATTTTATGGTATCTATTGCAAGTTTCAAGTCTCCTTCGATATATCATGATGTTCATTTTCGTCAATTATGGTCCCAAATAGACTAGAATAAAAGATAAAGCCAGTATATGCTTTAGGGGCGTGGCTATCCTCTGGTCCTTGTCTGATACGGTCAGATCCATCCGTAGATCCACCCCTCGCTCCTCCCTGGATATTCAATTCATGCTCTCGTCCAATAGAAGTCACATCTGGTCTCAAAATGACAAAATGGCGCTGTTCAAACTGCCAAAATCGAGGCTTCCTAAATGGTATGCTGAAACCAATGGGTGACGTCACGGTTGCTTCGTCCATCTTTTTAAACAGTCTATGAGAGAAACAGATTAGTGTGGAAAGCGGACAGAATCAATTGGTAAGTTAGTAGTTCATGCAGTAATAATATTACCCAAATTGTGCAAGTTAGTTTGTTAGTTATTTACAGGATTAGTATATTAGTATGGGTCAGTCAATAAACAAGACAAAACATAGTGTTAGTGGGATTAGTACTTAATTAGTAATTAGAGTGGAAGGAAGTAAACGAGACATGAAGGAACTTGTGAAACACCAGACAACTTCCGAAATCACCCGAAATGTGACAGCTCGCAGACAGGGGCGTGCACTGGCAATGAACAAAGAAACGCAAGACATCACAGGGGAAACAATGTGCCCAGAACTAGCAAATGACAACCCAGAGGATACGTAATACAACAGAATAAATAAATTAATAAACCAAGTGGAAATAAACATAAAACCAGAACATACAGAATCACAGATTGTAACATTAACTCCCTCTCAATTTTTAAAATTTTAATATAAAGATCTTTGCAAATGCCACCAAATGCCATCATTAGTCAGTTCTGATCAGAAAAGCTTCCTAAAATGAAGGCTGGAAGCAGATAATTTATGGCACCTTCTTCATATTATTACTGCTGCAATGGTCAGTGCACCTATGTCAGTGCTTTCCCTTGATGCCCTGAAAGCCACTGACTGATTGGAATGCTCATTTTTATGCCTCTGCAACATACAGTGGGTGGATGGCATACTGTTTTCAGGTCATCTATCCGTCTGTCTAACAATTTTCTACCATTGTTTGCAAGGACAAAAAGACTGGCTTTATGTATTATGGACAGGGCTGCCAACTCTCACGCATTCGGCGTGAGATTTAGTGCTTCATTCACGTTCCCGTGCTGTAGTCAGCAATTATTCAATCAACGCAATGCGTGTGTTTCAAAATCGTTCAAATTGTTTAAATAAAATAAGACCGTTTGAAACATTTTTATGCGATTCCATTGCTTCCAACCCCTGAGTGAAGAAAAGCGTGAGAAGTCTGGAATCATAATTGATTTTCATATTACTGGTGGCGAAATCCACCGTAACACATGTGAAACTGATAAACTTCAATGCACAAGGATTTCAATTCCACCTGAGAATCTCTTCCAAACGCGCAGATTGAATAATTTCTGACCACAGCACGGGAAGTGAATATGTCATTTAAACTCAAGCCGAATGCGTGAAAGTTGGCAGCCCTGATTACGGATGCATAGTAAAGCCTTTGATAATTCAGTTTTGTGTCTTCCCACAGAATGTCCTCTCTACAAAGTCGTAAAGTCATATCATCCAGAGACAAATCAATCATTTTTAAGAGCATTGAATTTCGGTGTGCTGTTGACCCCCCTGGAATTGAATGAAACTTGGCACACAGGTACATATGGGTGTCTCATGGAAAAAGCCAAATTTTAGGTCAGTATCTCACTTTGCCTGCTGGTGGCACCACCTGGAAGCCACTAAAGTGGCTCAGTTTTGCTGTTGATACCACATTTCACGTCAACTATCATGACTTAAGGGTACACAGTATCAAATATGTTATACTTCTATCATGACCTGTGACACTTCAAGTCCGGGTAAACATCAGCACCAAATCGGCGCCAAGTTGGGTAACTACGTTATTCAGCTGGAATTATTTGAGAAATAACAGCAAAAATTGAAAAAGGGAATGGGAATGAAAAGATACTAATCTAGAATGCTTTATTATATGTTTTCTCACAACAAGACATTTTCAGTGAACAGTACCTTGATATCTTGCAGGGTTAGTGCAATGGACGGCTGGAAAGATGGTCGAAATTGATTTTGGTGCATGTTTGCCATATATTTTCTCAGTAACCAAGATATGGACGGTGATTTTGCAAACTGACGTATCTCTGTTTTTACAGATTGTCAGAAATGGAATTTGAAAATTCTGCAGGATGTGCAATCCTCTCCTAGATACCCTATCTATGCAAACTCCATGGTTATTTGCATAAATGTTTGTGAAGTTATGAAGAAAGTGGCACAAGTAACAGTATCTGGTTCTTTGACCTAATTAGCCGGTAAAGCTAATCAGAAGGTAATACACCACTTTGTGGAATAGTGGATAGGTAGTGGTCATGAGATACGCCAGTGATACGCCAGTTCCTGAAATAGAAAAATGCAAAGAACTGTCAACACCAAGACATACGTCAATAGATTTTTTTGTGCAATAAGAGGATCTAAGGCCTTTACTTTTGATAGTTGAGTAACTCACAACTAATAAATGTGAAAAGTATCTTGTACCCATACAATATTACTTAACTGACTAAATCAGGTCCATGAAATCCATATAAACCTCACTGATGGTTCATAAAGTGTCCTATAAATATTATCAACCTTAGATCAGGTTGGTTTTGTTGGTCAAACACTCCCAGGGCTATTCATTAACCATTTTCATTTCAAACAACAAAAAACTTTCCCAGCAATAAAGTGCTTTGTTAAACAATCTGAAATTTCTGAATGCGATTAAGCAGAGGGGTGTTTTGAAACCCCCAAGGAAATTGGTTCTCTTTCTGAAGTACCGTAAAATAGAACCGTACCGTAAAAAGAAATTTGAACAATGAATAATAATTTTATAACACTATCCAAACGACACATACCTGGTAGTCTTTTATTGCCAAGGAAATTCTTACTTAGCTTGTAAACACTTTGGCTTTGCCTGAAACGATAAAGTTTTGCGAGTCAAAAATTTTTCAAAAATTTCATATATAGCTGTTTATTGCTGTCAGTCATAAAGGAACAATAGAATCATATCCAACTCACCTTGTAATTTTCCAAGTACCGACCAAGGTATCATAAAAATCATGTATCATCACTGGAAATGTCGAAACAAAACTTGAATTCGCCTTTGAAACTTTCTGAGAAAATTGTCCCTTGTTACCTGGCCGTCCCTTATTACCCCATTTTACGGTATTCTGTATCATATCTCCAACACTCAGTAAACAATGGAATATGCGACAAAAATTGACAGTAAATACGGACAGTTTCTGGCAGCCTCGTGCCTCATATGGTCCTTACAACTTTCAACATTAGATGGTCCCATTTTATAAAAAAACTTTTGCATGGGAATAAGGATAAAGTCATGACATGAAACACTCATGAGAAAGAGATCCCATGGTATAATGCGATGACTGATCATGAGGTAGCCTACATGTAGATCAAATTGACTTTTTAAAATAAAACATGATCTTACCTGCTTATCTTTTAAATCGGATTTGGAGTTCAACTTTATTTCTGATAAATTCAACACACAGTGAACTTTGTCAATCGTCTAGACTCGTGGTTTTGTTAAATTTTTGGGCCAGGCGTTAATGCATGTACAACAGGAATGTAGATTCTGAAGGCAGACTCAAGTCATAAAACCTATATGTAGCAGGCTAAAGTTCGCCCAGTCACTGAGGTACCTGGCAAGCATATTGCAGCTGTCCATTAGATATCAATGACAAGTTGAATTCATCGAACTGGGGTAAAAGTGAGATACCTCACTTTATGAAATCATATCAGTACGCAAGGTTTTTGCTCCAGTATCCCATGAAGTGCCCTATCTCACATACGCCACTTCATGAAATCAAGGAATTTGTATTGACAACATACGACAAATTTTGTTGCTTAATAAAATGGAAGCAAGGTTAGATATGGAATTGAAACCTAGACCAATCAAAAGACCTTGCCCCCAGGACCAATGAGATGCCCATAACTCAAAACCCTAAAAAAATGAGATGCGTCACTTCGTGAAATCACTGACGATATGTACTGTGGTGGTAAATGCTGTTTGTTGAGCTTTTGCAACTCTATTTTCAGGAATACCGAGCATTTATTTGGTAGTATCCACACTTTCAAGCTAGATGGAGCCAAATATTATATTATATTACAGCATTAGTAAAATCTCAATGGTACCATTTTCAGTGTATATGATATTCAAATGTGGGAGAATTTTGCCCCCAGGGGGCACTGTAGGCTTGATGCAAGTAGTGGTTGTCCCCAGCAATGTACCAAAGAAATTTATTATCTCCACCCAACAAAGTTGGAGGAGGTTATGTGATCATTACCGCTTGTCTGTTGGTTGGTTTGTTGGTTTGTTTGCAAGCAGGATTACGATTACGCAAAAAGTTATGGATGGATTTTCCTCAAATTTGGTGGAATGATTAAGTATTGTTCAAGGAAGAGGTGATTTGATTTTGGGAGGTCAAGGTCAAAGGTCAAGGTCAAGACATGGAAAAGGTAAAAATGGTTTGTTCGTAAGCAGGATAATGCAAAAGTTATGGATGGATTTTCCTCAAATTTGGTGGAATGATTAAGTATTGTTACCTCCGCCCAACAAAGTTGGAGGAGGTCATGTGATCATTACCGTTTGTCTGTTGGTCGGTTTGTTGGTTTGTTTGTAAGCAGGATTACGCAAAAAGTTATGGATGGATTTTCCTCAAATTTGGTGGAATGATTAAGTATTGTTCAAGGAAGAAGTGATTCGATTTTGGGAGGTCAAGGTCAAAGGTCAAGGTCAAGGGCATGCAAAAGGTCAAAATGGTTTGTTTGTAAGCAGGATTAAGCAAAAGTTATGGATGGATTTTCCTCAAATTTGGTGGAATGATTAAGTATTGTTCAAGGAAGAGGTGATTCGATTTTGGGAGGTCAAGGTCAAAGGTCAAGGTCAAGGGCATGCAAAAGGTCAAAATGGTTTGTTTGTAAGCAGGATTAAGCAAAAGTTATGGATGGATTTTCCTCAAATTTGGTGGAATGATTAAGTATTGTTCAAGGAAGAGGTAATTTGATTTTGGGAGGTCAAGGTCAAGGGCATGCAAAAGGTCAAAAACATATTAAAAACATATTTACGCAAGGACTACAGGACTTCATAAACACAGGGGTTGCTAGCTAATACTGGCAAAAATGGAACTTGACGTAAATTCTGATAGGCACGGAGTCAAGCTTGCTAACTTAGAGGAGCGCTTCTCGTGCCGGAGAATCACCTGAGTGCTCATGAATGTCATCTTATTTGCTGTCACATGATTGCTTGATTGATAAGATGCCAGTTTACTTAAGCTCACATTCTGAGAAGCGACTCCACAGCACATATGCTTAACAACCCTCCTCCTCCCCAGCTCCTCCCATCCATTTTTAGCATTCTGTAATCCTGTTCTTTCATGAATAAACTGTCGTTCAATAACAATGTCTCTTCTGTTTGAGGTCATTGTTGCTGTTGGCTCTGTTCTATGGAAGGGGGGTTAATTGCAGCTCCCTGCCTTCAGTTCCACGCTGGACGGGCAGGGATCTCTCGAACAGAGCCATGCCGCCAAACTCAATGTATGCTTGTATGCTTTCAATAAATATTCTCTTTGACAAAGTGTCCTATCAGAAATAACATTGAGTACATTGGCGGAGGTACTTGCGCTCTCTGAGCACAGCTCTAGTCTTTCTCTGAATTAAATAGCAGGGCGGGCTGCAACCTATATGGCACAATAGTTGCATTAGCACGCACAGCTTGGTAAGCACAGAAATGGGAGGTCTGGAAAAGAAACCCCGCTTTCCCGCCCAGCGGGCATTCCATAGGCTAGACATCTCTGCAGGTGTTAGGAATGAGGGCATGCAAGTTACCACTACAAATGAACTGCCCGTATCTTGGCAGGGTGCTACTTGCTTGCTATGACTTCTGTGCCCTTTTTCAGGACAACCACTCGCTCGACGCAACTGCTGTGCCCTTTTTCATACCCAAGCACCGTGCCCTTGGGAAATCTGAGAATTAACACTGACGTCTGCTCTCCAGTTCTAACAGTGAAGGAAAAATGCTGAGAATTTATTTTCTGAAAATGCACCAACACTACAAAACTGTACACTGTGCTGACTACTGGAAAACGTCTTGCATGTTGACACGATACTACATTCACCATCAGCATTCTTCTCCAATTTACAACCAACCGAGCTTGATACCATAGAGATTACAAATATTATGTATAACTGTGCATGTACTTTATATATGTCAAAAGACAGAACTTTGGAATATGTCTGGGAATATGGAATATTAGGTCAGTAGAACATGAGCTCTTTAGAGCGCCTTAGTCTGATAGCTATCCACCCAGCATAACGGCAAGCTAAATTTCATTTTCAGAGAAAACTAGCTGTGTGTATCACAATTCAAAACTAGAGCTGCACTCACAGAGCGCAAGTACCCCCGCCAATGTACTCAATGTTATTTTTGCCAGTATTAGCTAGCAACCCCTGTGTTTATGCAGTCCTGTAGTCTTCATGTAAATATGTTTTTAATATGTTTTTGACCTTTTGCATGCCCTTGACCTTGACCTTTGACCTTGACCTCCCAAAATCGAATCACCTCTTCCTTGAATAATGCTTAATCATTCCACCAAATTTGAGGAAAGTCCATCCATAACTTTTTGCTTAATCCTGCTTACAAACAAACTAACAAACCAACCAACAGACAAACGGTAATGATCACATAACCTCCAACTTTGTTGGGCGGAGGTAAAAATGTCTTTGGTACATTGCAGGGGATAGCCAGATACTTGCATCCAGCCTACAGCGCCCCCTGGGGGCAAAATTTTCCGACATTTGATGTTGAATATCATCTACACCAGGGCTATTCAACATTATCCAGAAAGGGCCGGTGTAGGTGCAGGCTTTCATTCCAACCGAGCACTTACACACCTGATACTACTAATCAAGCAGACTCATGGGGTTGATTAGTGGTCTCAGGTGTGTAAGTGCTTGGTTGGAATAGAAGCCTGCACCCACACTGGACCTTTCTGGATAATATTTAATAGCCCTGATCTACACTGAAATTACTATCATTGAGATTTTACTAATGCTGTAATGTACCCAAAGGGACTATGGGCTCTATCTTTCACATTGCCTTACCCGTTGCCACTACCCGCAACCCGTAAATTACGCATTTAGCAGCTTCCACTATCCCTAAACGATATCTTGCGGCCACACTACCCGCTACGCATTATGCTGAATCCTTTATTTGCGCCTGGAGGTGTGCCCATGGGCGTGTTTATGCGCTTTCCCTACAATTGCTATCTTGACCACACACGTTAGGAAAAGCGTATAGCGGGTCCTAAAACCATCCGCTACCCGCATTTGGGCCTTCACAAGAGCGCTATGCACTAGCACTCAGCAACGGAAATTTTTTTCCAGCGAGAGCGGCATTTCAGAACTCTCTTGCGAATGAAGGTAATTTCGGCGACAAGTATGTACACCTGTTTTTGCAGCACGGTCACGCAACTTGCTGTAAAAAAAATGGACAGCTGTCCGATTGGAAAATGTAAACGGATGAAACCACGTACTTGTCACCAGAATTACCTTCATTCGCTGAAGAGTTCTGAAATGCCGCTCTCGCTGGGGGAAAAAAAAAGTTACATCGCTGAGTGCCAGTGCATATACCTCATTTTAATTTTCTAAAATGGGATTTTGTACTATGCTTCATTTCAGACGGGAGAGGGAGTTGGAAGTGCATGGCGAAACACATTTTTTTCTTTTTCTTTTTTTTTTTTTTTGAAGTTTCCATCACAAAAGGGGTAGGCTTGATTTTTTTTTTTTTTTTTACTACATACCAAACATTAAACAATATGTCAATGTCAAATAATAATAATAATAATCATAATAATAATAATACGATTCATGATTAACTTAACAAAAACAGATCCTCCCCTGACTGGATTTGACCTCATGCACGGGCAATTTAACTTCGTCAACGGAGAAACGTGGCGACCTTCCTCTCTCCATCATGGATTTCGGTTTGAGGATTTGGGATAGCGCAGCCTGCTCCGAAAGGCAATGGCACCTGGCACACTGATCGGTTTAACTGGCGTAACGCCCGAACCACGCCTATGCATAATGTAACGGGTAGCGCTGGTGTTTTAGGGATATAGGCAGGTGTGCAAGATAGCAACTTTCGCGGGGGAACGCCTCTTACGCAATGCAAAATCCCCAAATAACGGGTTTAGGGACTCTGGCGTAAGATAGGGCCCTATGTATCCAGAGAATTTCAGATCTCTATCTTGCTGAGTAAACAAAATAATGCCACCTAAACATATGAACAATCTACTATGAGAAGGTACGTTTTGAGTTTTCCTCCAACTTTGGCTCCGTCTAGCTTGAAGGTATAGATACTACCAAAGAAATGCTTGGTATTCCCGAAAATAGAATTCCAAAAGCACAATAAACGGCATTTACCACCACAGTACATATCTGGGTTACTGAGAAAATACACGGCAAACATGCACCAAAAATCAATTTCGACCATCTTTGCAGCTGTCCATTGCACTCACCCAGCAAGATACCAAGGTACTATGCACTGAAAATGATAGTCTTGTTGTGAGTAAACACATAATTAAGCATTCTAGATTGGTGTATGTCTGGGATGTTATTTTATTCTCATTCCCATTTTCGATTTTTTCAGTTATTTCTCAAATAATTACGGCTCAATGATGTAGTTACCCAGCTTGGCGCTGATGTGGTGCTGATGTCTATCTAGACTTGACGTGTTACAGGTCATGATAAAAGCATAACATATTTGGTACTGAGTAGCCTTAAGTCATGATAGTTGACGTAAAATGTGGTATCAACAGCTAAACTGAGCCACTTTAGTGGCTTCCAGGTGGCGCCACTGGCAGGCAAAATGAGATGCGGAGCTAAAAATTTGGCTTTTTCCGTGAGACACCCATATGTGCCTATGTGCCAAGTTTCATTCGATTCCAGGGGAGTCAACTCCTCAACTTCTTCAAAAAGTGCCAGTTTCTCATGGAATGGCCCATAAAAACATTAGATCCTTTTACTGATCAAAAATGATGAGTATTTCCAGTGGGCTAGTTTAAGCATGCAGCCTAACTCATCGCAACTAGTCGTAAGGTGTTGCAGCTTCGAGGCGTCCTAAAATCGTTGTGACGATCTCATTTGCGATCAGTAAGCCTGAAATTTGAGCCCCCTGCAGGGCCGGTGCTAGAACTGGAAATTGGGGGCAAAGATACATCCCTTTATGACAACAATTTGTCCTAGGAATTTTTCAATCATTTTCTTTTATTACCTCCTGTTAGTGTGGAGTTTTTTTGGTGCGAATGTACAGTATTGTAAATTTAGAAAATGATTGAGAACTAGTCAGGACTAATAATTGTTTTAAAGGGATGTATCTGTGCCCCCTAATTTCCAGTTCTGGTGCTGGCCTTGGCCCCTGGGCAGGATTGTCATACTCAGAAAACAAGCATGGAAAAATACAAAAAAGTAAAAAGGAACCCATTGTCTGAATGGAATAGCCGTGCTGGTGTAGAATCTGGAAATATAAGTGACAAATGGCTGATAAGCTCGGTCCAGAGCCATGCCAGATAGCAATAAAGCTTTTGTGGACTTCCTCCCCAAAATGCTTGCTAAGGTGTTAACGGTCTTACTGTTCCTCTGTATGGGGGGGTTGTTAGAGGGCTCTGGCTGACACAATGCCCCTGTGCGAGTCATATTACTGGCCTAATTCTTGAGTTAAAGTCCAGTTATATTAATCTGTTTAAAATGATCTAAACCCCTGAGAACTGCATAATATGCTTATATGTTCAATATTCTGCAAAGAAATCCCTTCTTGACGTATAACCCAATTTACCTATATATTAATTCATCTTAAGACTTTTTCATGACAACTGCATCATATTAGTACATATTCATATCATGTTTGGTCTTGTTATTCTCGGGGGAATCTAAGGAGTTGAATGGAGTATGTTTCATTCCCATTGAAATTATGGTTCATTCCCTTTTGGAAACTCCTGAGAATTTGGTCAGAATACTCTCTGGTAATCACCCTATTCTCCTCTCTCTGCTGAAGTGTTTTATTGCATCCTCCCAATGGTGGAAACCCAAAAACCGGATTCGACCCCCCTTCCAGGTGTTTATGGCCATGCCGCCTGGATCAAAGACGTGGTTTGGCTTAAAGCAAAGAGAAACAATCCATACTGGGAAGATTGTATCCGATCTGTCCCCGCGTACGTAAGTGCGTGAGTAGCCATTTTCTATGCCGTATGTAGCCAATCTATATAGTCAGGGAAGATCGTATCCGATCTCTCCCCGCGCACGAAAGTGCGTGAGTAGACTCTCTAGCTATGGCGGATCGTCTCTGATTTCGCACTCACCCAACTCTGTGTGTGTAGCTGTCGCCAGGTATGACGTTTATATTGGTCTAAATTTGTGGTAACTGATATTTGGTCTGTTGATTTAAGCTCTTGCCTACCTGGTGAATAAATTATTGTTATTCCTTTAAACTTGCGTGGTCTCTGTGACTCTTAATCCTTTTATTCTTTCTAGTCAGCGTTGACGGATACCCTAGGGGTATCATCCCGACCGAGGTACGACTGGCCAGCGCCTGTTCTGGAGATTGGTTTTATTAAGTTGGAGAGACAACCATGATCTACTTACATAAAGGGTTTATGTATTGCCGGTTCTGGGATTTTAGCCTTAAGAAACCCATGGACGAAAAGTCGGTTATCTGTTAAAATTCCTGAAGGAACCCATGGGCGTGCATAGATCTGGGTTCGCTGTATTCACGCCAAAAGATGCTGTTGCAGTGATGGCTGACTTCCAACCTCTAATCTAATCAACAAACCTAGGATCCGGTAACAGTACTAAAAACCCGGGAGTACATGTTTAGCGATGGTGGTAGTCTCCTAAGAGTTGAAGGTGTAGTCACTCGAGACCCACGCAGGTTTCTCTAGATTATGGATGCTAATTCTAATTCTAATTTGGAGTCAGATATTTAATGAGGGTATCACTAAATTCATTATTATAAATTTATTATGGAGTCAGATTAATTGTAACCGTTGTGCTTTTGTGCCCCGTCCTTCGAACGGAGAAAATATATCCATTTTATTGTGATTCGCACCAACCAGGATGTCGCGCGTGCTAATACTAGGAATCCACACGCATAAACCTTCAACCCGGGCTCTTCCTTCCTTGGTCGAGCTGCGTGGGTCTTACACTGGAAACACACGTCCTAACTGAAGTCAACTCCATTGCTCTCTCATTAAAAAATATTATTAAAATACGTCCAACTTTGCTCCAAGCATGCGGACGCAGTATCCAGTGATGTTATGGACCACACTCATTTAGGACCGCAATATAAAGGGACCTGGATGAAGGAGGTGAAAAACAAAGGTAAAATTTATCAAAGAACAGAGGTAAATGGCATATGGGGTGAAAAATTAATGAGATGGTGTCTGTGCAAAAGTGTGTGTAAGATCATTAGTGGGAAAAATAAGAGCAAAGATGAGGTTTTAACTGCCCCCTTTATTGGGACGTATCTCCCAAACTGACTGTGCACTGCCGTGGAACAGGTGAGATGGAGGTGTTCAAGCACCAACAACTGCGTCTAATAAAATGATCAGATATTTAAAGTGTTGCCAGCGGGAGAATTTGACCTAATGAAATCTTCAGTGATTTGCACTGCTAATTGACAGCACAACAAACTTTCCTGTTTTGAATTGACTCTTCCAGCGTACCTGTAATGAACTAATGTGTTGTCTTTTGGGGTTTAATAAAAGCTGGAATTTTCACTCTTAGATCAGGCACTCCAGCATACTCATGGTAGCAATGTAAAGTTTAGCTCCAAATTGAAGACCCCCAGTTCGAAAAGTACTGTAGAAGTCATAAAATGTCCACTTTGAGAAAGTTGAGGCAGTGGACTTTGGTAACTATAAAATACGTGGTCCCATCTTTACCGCTTGGTGTGTAAAATGTGACTTAAGTACTTTAAACACTTGGTTCTGCAACCTCAATTCCAAAATAGTTGGCACGAAGTGTCAATTGTGAATAAAATCAAAATGCAATGACTTTCAGATCACATGAGCCAATATATTATTTACAATAGAACATAGATAACATTTCAAATGTTGAAACTGAGACATTTTGCATTTTTATCCACAAAATGTGCTTATTTCAAATTTTCTGGCTGCAACAGGTCTCAAAAAAGTTGGGACACAGGCAAAAGAGGGCTGAAAAAGCAATTAATATATAAGAGAATCAGCTGAAAGAACATTTAGCAAGTAATTAAGTTAACTGGCATCAGGTGTGTAACATAATTGGCTATAAAAGGGGTGTCTTAGAGAGGCTGAGTCTCTCAGAAGCAAAGATGGCCATAAACTCTCCAGCCTATGAAGGCTTGCGTAAAAAAAGTTGTGGAATACTTTAAAAACAATGTTCCTCCAACGTCAAATTGCAAAGGCTTTGAAGGTCTCATCATCGACAGTGCATAACATCATCAAAAGATTCAGAGAAACTAGAAAAATCTCTGTGCGTAAGGGACAAGGCTGAAGACCTTTACTGGATGCCCGTGATCTTTGGGCCCTCAGACGCCACTGCATCACTCACCGGCATGATTCTGTCATTGACATTACTAAATGGGCCAAGGAATACTTCAAGAAACCACTGTCTGTAAACACAGTCCTCTGTGCCATCCATAGATGCCACCTAAAACTCAATCATGCAAAAAGGAAGCCATTGTTGAACATGATCCAGAAGTGCCACAGTGTTCTGTGGGCCAAGGCTCATTTAAAATGGACTGTAGCAAAGTGGCAAAGTGTCCTTTGGTCAGACAAGTCCAAATTTGACATTCTTGTTGGAAATCATGGGCGTCGTGTCCTCCGGGCTAAAGAGGAGAAAGATCACCCCTCCTGTTATCAGCGTTCAGTACAAAAGCCAGCATCTCTGATGGTATGGGGATGCATTATGCCTATGGTGTGGGACACTTGCATGTTTTTAAAAGCACCATGAATGCTGTAAGGTATATAAAGGTTTTAGAGCAACATATTCTCCCCTCCAGATGACATCTATTCCAGGGAAGGCCTTGTGTATTTCAGCAGGACAATGCAAAACCACATACTGCAGTTATTACAACAGCATGGCTTCCTAGTAGAAGAGTCCGTGTGCTGAACTGGCCTGCCAGCAGTCCTGATCTTTCACCGATTGAGAACATTCGGCGCATAATTAAACAAAAAGTCCGTCAAAGGAGACCCATAACCCTCCAGCAGCTGGAAGCCTGTATTAAACAAGAGTGAGATCAAATTCCAATGGCTAAACTCAAGAAACTTGTCTCCTCAATGCCCAGACACCTCCACTCTGTGTTAAAAAGAAGAGGGGATGCTACACCATGGTAAACAGGCCCCTGTCCCAACTGTTTTGAGACCTGTAGCAGCCATCAAATTTGAAACGAGCTCATTTTGTGGATAAAATTGTAAAATTTCTCAGTTCCAACATTTGCTATGTTATCTCTGTACTATTGTGAATAAAATACTGGCTAGTGTGATTTGAAAGTCATTGCGTTTTGACTTTATTCACAATTTACACTTTGTCCCAGCTTTTTCGGAATTGGTGTTGTTAATATGCAATTGTAATGTGCAGTAATTGGAATTACTTATACAGTGAGCACCATGATTCATAGGACAGTGACACACTTTTATAATTTTTTTTTTAATTTTGTTATGACTTAAAAATCACAACAAAGAAAACCAGCAATGACAACTTAAACAAATTTATTCTTCACTGATAAAAAAAACTTCTACATAATCCACTGTTTAATCTTATAATAACACTGTAATGGCACTATGTAACTCTGTTGCCAAAACAAAAACTCTGCCTCTACTGACCGAAATCACAGCATTTATATAGACTAGCAACATTCTGGAAAGATCTACAGGATTCCTGGGTAATCCTGCCTCCTCCAGGCAGGAAGATGCCAGAAGCTTCTAGAAAGCACTAGTCTATTTCTTCACAAAGAAGTGGTATTGCATCAGATCATGTTTTTCTACAGTCATACCACCAGAGGGTGCCAAATGATAAGCAAAATAAACAAATTGCTGACCAGTCATAATGGGTATTTAAATAGTGTCTAACAAATCTCAATTTACAAATGATATACAGTGCTGTACACAAAATACTCATACATAACACCTCCCCTCTTTAAGAAAAGAAAGGTTGGCTAAAAGCTTTCTTTTGTTAAAATTAACACAGCTTTATAATCAGTATAATCTTGAACTTTACACAAAAAGTATCATTGATCATTATAACAATCATATACATAACAACAAGTGCAATTTTCACAATCAAATATAAAAGTAAAATTACATGCGAGGAAGTGTTATTCCAGATGCACTCTCTTTTCCCCTGATGTGAGAAATATCCAAATCATACTCTTGCAAAAGTAAACTTCATCTTAGTAATCTTTGATTCTTGTTTTTGATCTTATGCAAGAATGTGAGGGGATTGTGATCACTGAAGACCTTGATGGAAGTGGCTGAATAAGTCAAATAGACTTCAAAATGTTGTAAAGCCAAAACAAGTGCCAAACATTCTTTTTCAATTGTTGAATAGTTTTTCTGATGTTTATCAAACTTTTTGGAAAAGTAACAAACAGGATGATCTACTTCATCAGTGTCTTCTTGCAGTAAAACTGCGCCTGCACCAATATCACTGGCATCAACAGCCAACTTGAACTCCTTTTTGAAATTAGGAGATAAGAGAACTGGTGCATTTTTGAGGATAGCTTTCAGTTGGTCAAATGAATTTTGACATTTTTCATCCCAAACAAATTTTGCATTTTTCTTCAGTAAATTTGTCAAAGGTTCAGAAATGATAGAGAAATTTTTACAGAATTTTCTGTAGTAGCCAACCATCCTGAGCAATCTCCATAGTTGTCTTTTTGTTGTAGGCTCAGGAAATTCAGTGATAACTTTTACATTTGCATCAATTGGTTTGACTTGACCCTGTGCTACAATATGACCTAAGTAAACAACTGCAGCTTTACAAAAGTCACTTTTAACAAGGTTGATAGTCAGCTTGGCATCACTCACTCTCTGAAAGAAGTTTCTGATGTAGGTGAGGTGCTCTTGGAAGGTGTTGCTGGTGATGATAATGTCATCAATATAGGCCTCACATCCTGGTAGTCCAGCGATCACTCTGTTTACCAGACGTTGGAAGGTGGCTGGAGAATTTTTCATTCCATTGGGCATGACCTTGTATTGGTATAATCCATCTGGCGTGACAAAAGCAGAGATCTCCTTGGCTCTGTCTGTTAGAGGGATCTGCCAGAAGCCCTTGAGGAGATCAAATTTGGTGACATACTTTGACTGTCCAACTTTGTCAATGCAGTCATCAATCCTGGGAATAGGATATGAGTCCATTTTTGATAGAGCATTCGCTTTCCTGTAGTCTGTCACCATTCTATATGTTCCATTGGGTTTCTGAACTAGGATGCATAGAGAACTCAAGTCACTGTTACTTAGTTCAACAAAGTCATTTTCAAGCAGGTATTTGACTTCTTGTTTAAGGTATTTCTGCTTCTCTGGATTCATTCTGCAAGGATGCTGTTTTACAGGCTTGGCATCATCTTGTAGGATGACATCATGGTAAACCTTATCAGTCCTTGATGGAACGTCAGGGAATATGTGACTATATTCACATATGAGCTGCTTTAGCTGTTGTTGTTGAAACGGGTCCAGGTGGGACAACTTGCTGGCAATATTTAAGAATGCCTGAATTTTCAAGTTTGGCTGGACCAGGTTCATTTTCCAAAGGGCAGTCACAATCTTCTTCAGAATTTTCCAGTTCAATCGTATTTACCACATTGACTGGCTTTTGCTGAGTGTCTCTGTCAATGTATTCTTTCAGCATGTTGATGTGACACATTTGTTTTTGTTTCCTCCTTCCAGGGGTTAAAATTACGTAATTTAGATCACTGACCTTTTTGAGGACAGTGTAAGGGCCGAAATATCGGGCTCTTAGAGGGTTTCCAGGAACTGGCAAAAGCGCAAGGATTTTTTCACCAGTTTTACAACTTCTATCTTGGGAACGAAGGTCATATCTGGCTTTCATTTTGCCCTGAGCCTCTTTGAGATTAGACTTAGCTAAGTCATAAGCCTTAGAGAGACGACTACGGAAGTCAGAGATATACTGAAGCAAGTTCATTGGGACATCATCTTTCGCCAGGAACTTTTCCTTCAGAAGCTTCGGAGGTCCACGGACTGTATGCCCAAAAACAAGCTCAAAAGGACTGAACCCAAGAGACTCCTGAACAGCTTCACGGGCAGCAAACAGAAGAAGATGGACACCTTCATCCCAGTCTTTCTCTGTGTCAAGGCAGTAGGTCCTTATCATGTTCTTCAGGGTTTGATGGAACCTCTCCAAAGCACCTTGACTCTCAGGATGGTAAGCTGATGACCTGTATTGTTTAATACCAAGCTCATGCATAACTTGTTGAAATATGCCAGACATGAAATTTGACCCTTAATCAGACTGAATAGACTTAGGAAGACCAACAAAGCAGAAAAACTTGGTAAGAGCCTTGATGATAGTCTTCGCCTTGATATTACAAAGTGGAATTGCCTCAGGAAACCAGGTGGAAGCACACATAATAGTCAGTAGGTACTCACAACCAGATCTAGTCTTCGGCAATGGTCCAACACGGTCAATGATGATCCGACTGAAAGGTTCTTCAAAAGCGGGAATGGGCTTAAGTCGAGCCTTTGGAATATTCTGGTTTGGCTTCCCAACCATTTGACAAGTATGACAGGATTTGCAGTACTCCTGTACATCGGACCTCATTGAAGGCCAGAAGAAATGATTCCTGACACATTTAGGGGTCTTCTTGATACCCAAATGACTTGACATAGGATTGTCATGGGCCAGACTAAGAGTTTCTTGACGAAAAGACTTTGGAAGAACAATTTGATGGGTGATCATCCACTCTTCATCTGCAGAAACATCAGGTGGACGCCACTTTCTCATAAGCACACCATTTTTGTAATAAAAACAGACAGGAACTTGATTAGCCTCTTGTTCACTTGCAGCCTGTGGTAAAAGATGCGCTAGATCACAAGCTTGTTGTTGCTCCTGAATAAGTTGTTTCCGAGACAGAATGTCATTAGAATGACCTGACAAGGACAAGTTTGAAGATTTCCCAGACATCTCAGGACTGGAAGGTTCCTGATGAAAAGAATGCCCAATGAAGGTGTCAGCCAGGTTGAAGTCCAGGTCAGCATCATCTTGAATAGCCTTTTTGGCCATAGAACGAGTAACTGCACATGAAGGATAGAGGTCTGGAATTTCCTCCTCTATAGAGTCAGATTCTTGATCAATCAAAGGAGTGTCAGTTACAACAGGGTAGGTCACAACCATATCCCCAGCAAGATCATCTACTCCTTGAATAAGGACATTAGCCTGAGCAGACGAATTGTCCGAAAAAGGCAGAATATCTGCAAGAATAAGAGATTGGGAAGACCCCGTATCCCTTAGAATTCGAACAGGAGCAGATGAGGAAAAATCATGCGAAAGTGAGACAAAACCATCGTTGATGAATGGCTCAAAACCCTCCATAACAGAATCAGATACAGAAGGTAGAAGATCAGGCGAACTGACCTTTGATACAAGAGATTCTCTCTTAGTGAAAGCAGTTGGCTTGGTTTCTTCTCGTTGTTTTTTTTTTCTTGAGAGCATAACACTCAGAAATAAGGTGACCTTGCTTTTTGCAGTATAGGCAAGACACAGAAGGTAAAGAATCAGAGGATTGCTTCTCACTGGAAGGTTTCCTCTAAGAAGTGGCCTTAGAATCATTAGAAGTGTAATTAGAAGAAGTCTTGGACTGAGACTTGCTTTGAAATTTAGAAAAAGTGGATTTTTGGACAAAAGAAGACTTATGAGTCAATGCATAAATATCAGCCAGGGTGGAAACATCTTGCAAAGTATTGGCTTGTTTTTCCTCAAGGAAAATCTTAATATCAAGCTGGACACACCTTTTGAATTCCTCAACCAAAATAAGTTACCTCATTCTATCAAAATCTTTCTCAACTTTCATGGAATTACACCACTGATCAAACAACTGTTCCTTCAACCTGCCAAATTCAACGTGAGTTTGACTGGCTTCCTTGCGAGAATTCCTAAATTTTTGCCTGTAAGCCTCAGGGACCAATTCATAACCCTTCAGAATGGCAGATTTGACAAAATCATAATCAGAACACTGTTGGACAGATAACTGGTTATAGATTTTCCTAGCTTTACCAGTAAGAACACTTTGTAACATCATTGTCCAATGCTCTTTTGACCATTTCAAATTTTCAGCAATTTTTTCAAAATGGGTAAAGTATTGGTCTACATCATTTTCTAGGAAGGGAGGAACAAGTTTGATGTGTTTAACCACATCAAAATGATCAGAAAGTCCAAAAGATTTTGTAACAGTACCTGCTTCTATTTTCTTAATTTCCAATTCGTACTGCAAGTGCATCCTTCTTTCTTCCAGTTCTTTCTCCAACCTTCTCTCCCTCTCCTTCTCCAACCTTCTTTCTTCCCTCTCCAACCTTCTTTCTTCCAGTTCTTTCTCCTTCTCCAACTTTCTTTCTTCCCTCTCCAACCTTCTTTCTTCCAGTTCTTTCTCCTTCTCCAACCTTCTTTCTTCCAGTTCTTTCAGGCGTAGCTGAAATTCAAGTCTTTGCAGCTCTGTTGCAGGCACTTCCACATCTTTAATCAATTCTGCTGCTTCTTTCCCAAAGATATCTTCATCGAGGAAATGTTGCACCAAAATGTTGAATATTTCTTGTTTCTTCATTGATGATTTCACATCAGATAATCCAAGGGTTGAGGCTATTTGCAGCAAGTCCTTCTTCTTTGCCAGCACAATTGATTCCTGGGTTGGAGTTTTCAAAAAAATTTTTGACATCAAAAGTCATGATTGCTGGTTTTTCAAATAGTCACAAGATTTAAAATAATAATTCAGCTTTAATCTTTGGAGAATCCAATCGTTGATCCAATGAATGGTTTATCTCGGTAGAACCTCCAATTTGTTACGACTTAAAAATCACAACAAAGAAAACCAGCAATGACAACTTAAACAAATTTATTCTTCACTGATAAAAAAACTTCTACAAATAATCCACTGTTTAATCTTATAATAACTCTCTAATGCCACTATGTAACTCTGTTGCCAAAACAAAAACTCTGCCTCTACTGACCAAAATCACAGCATTTATATAGACTAGCAACATTATCAGAGCCATTGATATTCTCAAGTTGCGACACTCCCATTGACTCTCGTGTACAAAAAATGGCGGCGCACTTCCGGGTACTGGAACTTCTCATGGTTCCAAAAGAGGATTCTCGCAGCTTCGTACCGATTCACTTCCATTGAGACAACATCGACGGTAAGTAATAAAATATTGAAGTCTTTTGATTCACAAAATATATTTATCATATCAGTGGTCATGTAACATTTATAATCTCCAATTGTGTATGATCAGCACGACGATATATATATATTTTAAGTCTGAAGAGGTTGTGATGATTTAAGCTCATGTTCATTTGCTTCGTAGTTATCTTGGTCAGCTGTGGGAATTCAGTCATTAACTCTATGGAGTTTCTATTTCTATCTCTCACAAAACCGATATAAATCGCGACGGTAAATGATGGGATGAGGTGCCTGTGACTGGTTTCAGTAAAGTTTTTTTTAAATTTCATTTTAAAGTTAGCTTTGACAATTTTGACATGCTCGTACCTAGCCTAGCTTGATCCGGTCTTTTAAGTTCAATCACAAACGGTTGCGGCGTTTCTAACTCAGTTTAGTTCTCAAGAACCATTTCGGATGAAAACCACACCACTTGTTATTCATAAAATTGAATGAAACCACAAGTTAGGACGTTGACGACCTAAGTCTCACCCATCATGTTTTAGCTAGCTATTATGAAATTGCATCTGTCAATTTGCATTTGTCATGCCAGGCGCTGTTAGCTTTCAAGCGATCTTGCTGTAGTCAGCTAGCTGTATTATATGCCATGTTGTATTTTGCAAAAAGATGGTCTTTTTAAATGATTAGCTCTTGAAGAGATGTGGTGGCTGTGGTTAGTCTTTATTACTTTTCTGTGCTCATTTTATTGTCCCGTGTAGGCTTACTGTTAATACGGGCAGAGGCTGCTGTTGGCGATGGAGGCTACAGGGTTCGTGAGAGGTTCTGAGATGTATAAACTTTGCAAATCACACATTTATTTTGATCCCAAATTAAATGTAAAACTCCTTTTTAAAATAATGCAATGATTTTGTTAACTTTTGTAATTGCATGAGTGTCTTACATGTCAATTATGGGAGACTTTGAAAAGATCTTAAATTTAACTCACTGAAAACCTGCAGGTACCCTGTGCTGCTGGCAGTGGTGGAGGCAGGCGCTGGCGGAGGCGGGCAGAGGCTGCTGTCGGCGATGGAGGCTACAGGATTCGTGGGAAGTTCTGAGATGTATAAAATTTGCAAACCTCTTCCAACATTCCTGGCCCTTGTATTTGTAATGTCCCCAACCCCTTTATTTAATTATTTGTAATTCCACAAATGTTCATGCTTCACAGTATCGTTCTTGTTCCAAGAGTTTACTTGTCTGTTCTACTCAGTACATTCCTGTTAAATCCATTTAGTTGTTATAGTTCTATTCAGAACCCTGCCCTGTTCTGAAAACACGCGCACACGCACACACTCACACGTAGTAGTTCCACACATCGAGAAGGTTTATTAACCCATTTAAACCGGGACAGCATGTGCGCATTTTAAGAATGTGTCGTTGCCGACACAGATATGCGCGTAATTTTGAAAGTACCGTAATTACTGTAAGTTTTGCGCAGTAGAAAAAAAAATCCAACTGTTCCTGAAAGCTGAGCAGCTGTGCTTCAGCCCAAATACAGGTTACTATGGTAAACATGGCAGCATGATTCTCTGCTGGGATTTTTGCATTAGGCCTTAAAGGGTTAATTTGACACTGATCATCCCCTCTCCCACATTAGAACCCACCACCACCCTGCCACATTATTATGTACAACATTGTATTTCTTTTGTTATTTGTTGCTCAAAGTTCACTCATGGTTCACTCACTCACACTTGCACCCCTCCTTGTTTAATTTGTTTATCAACTTCAATTTCTGTGCCGCCCTGTTGTCCACTGTTCAATAAAAATCTTTTTGTTGACAACCTTTCCTTGCATCAGTCATTGTATTTAATCTCATTCAGTCTCCTGGTCTCACCAGCTGTAGGTTACACATATTTCGTTCATTTTATCTAAACATTAGAATTGAGAATATCAAGGGCTCTGAGATGAGCATGGTGGTGCACCTTTGCTTTAAGGAAGAACTGGCGTGACATTGAATGATATTACAGGTCAGCAGAACTTTGACTTGGTAAGCTGTGGGTAAAACCAGAAGATAAAGGCAGACCCTGGTAATCCAATAATGTAACTTAATAAAGCTAAAATATGTAGACTTATCCATCCCCATGAGAGTGTAAATACAGGGTTAAATTTACTTAGAAATTATAGCAGATCAATGGTAAGGCCTACTAGCTCACTGAAGCTAACATGAATCTTTCCCGCCAAAAGCTATTACATGATCTTAGTAGTAAAAGCACGAGCTCAATAAACGTATGTAAATAATGTAATTCATAAAGAGAAATGTGCGGCAATTGTGTAAGGTTGAATTTAATATTTAACGTTCAGTAACGCAATCGCTGCTGTCTTTCCCATTGGAGACAATGACAGTGCGGCGTTTGTTTGGAATTATAGCGCTTCCCCACGAACCACGTGACCACTCGAACAACGAAGTCAGTTGGTGCCACCACTCTGAGTTATCTACCGCTCTGAACTGGAAAGATCTACAGGATTCCTGGGTAATCCCGCCCCCTCCAGGCAGGAAGATGCCAGAAGCTTCTAGAAAGCACTAGTCTATTTCTTCACAAAGAAGTGGTTTTTTCACTTGACTGTAGAAGAATCATGTTTTTCTCCAGTCATATCACCAGAGGGTGCCAAATGATAACCAAAATAAACAAATCGCTGACCAGTCATAATGGGCATTTAAATAGTGTCTAACAAATCTCCATTTACAAATGATATACAGTGCTGTACACAAAATACTCATACATAACAATTTATGTTTGCTGTGTCAATGTCTGGATCTGAATGAAATTGAATATGCATTTTAAATGCTGAAGTGGAGACTGAGAGCCAAAGTCCTCGCAACAAGCAGGAACTGAAGATAGCTACAGTATAGCCCTGGGAGAGCATCACCAAGGAAGATATGCAGCGTCTGGTAATGTGTGTCACAGGCTTCAAGCAGTCATTCCATGCTAATTATATGAGGGTCAGTCCATATCTAAGCATCCAGACCCTCCCAGATGACCCCCTCAGAAATTTCTCAAAAAATTCATATGGGTACCTCTGGTGGACTTATGAAATAATACCAAGTTTTAGACCAATATCCCTAATAGTTTTGAAGTGATGGCCTGTCACAATTTTAAGTTTTTTTTTTTATTTTGACGAAATTGTGTTTCGTCCAACTTTGGGCTTCCACTGCTCCTCTATTATTTAACCTAACCAATTTCTGAGGGGGTGACCCAGGAATTTTCTGATTTTCTGGATGCCTTCACTTGGACTGACCCGTGAGACCAAATGTTTAAAATGATTACTTTTTTCCGCATTATGTTAAATCGTCCAATATTGTTTAAGGGATAGTTCACTTTTTTGAAGTGGGGTTGTATGAGCTACAAGTTGCCACTACTTACATTAGATGCAGTAGGCAGCTCTCTGATCTCCCCCTGTTAGCCGCAGCGGCGCATAGTGCTGGGTGGAAATTTAGGGGATATACTGTTGTGAACGGTCCCAAAGTAACAGCGTATTTTCGCGGCCTAAAAGAGGTCCTACCTGAAAATAATACACCACTTTAATTGTACGCTATATTACAAAAATTTACGGCGCTACAGCTGCTCGGAAAAAACACAGTTGCTCTTGAATTAACCAACTGACGTATTCCATTGGAGTAAGCTGCGCGCTGTAGCGATCAGCTGTTTGGGTCAGACTCTTAGGGCCTGATTTACTAAGACCTTTAGCACATGCAAAATCTTTTTGCCCGTGCAAAACCAGAAACCTTGCAACTGATTGGTGCAAGGCAAGTACCCTGGCTAATCACGGGCAGTGTTATTGGTTTTGCACGGGCAAAAAGATTTTGCATGTGCTAAAGGTCTTAGTAAATCAGGCCCTTAGTGGTTTGTGGCAGAGACAGCATTTCAATGGCATGGAATTACATCTCAAATTAAAAAAAAATTATATTATAACCAGCACAGCAGATACACAGTCTGTGGCTGCGTAGACCCTATGTGATATCAATTTGTGTTGCAATGTTACATTAGACTTTTTCACAGTTGTTTCACTCTCTTACCTGATGCATGGGTACAGCAGTGCTCCTCAGCGTGCACCGTTGAGATTTCCCAGAATGTGGACTCACGAAATCCTCTTTGGAAACATGAATACTGCAAACACGGAGCTCTTTTAGGGATACAGGTGGCATATCAATATCCATGTTGAGTGCAACAAGCCACAGCTGCCGAAGTCCAATATCCCGCAAAGGAATGCGGTGAAAGCTGTAAGTGCACCAGGATACAGCTTTGCTTTCACGTCCAGGAAAGCAACACACACGGACCGTTTTCGAATTGTTTGCACAAGTTTAACGACCGTCCGACTACGCAACTGCAGTTACTGTGACCCAAACAGCTGATCACTACAGCACGCAATTTACAAGAGCCAGCTAAAGACACACTTGTTTAAACTGGCATTTGTCTAACTTTGATTGTAATGTTACGGGGGGGCTTTGTGATTTTCTTTTGTTTTTATCTCAAATGTTTTGTTTATTTCTTGTAAAGCACTTTGTGACTCTGTCTATGAGAGGTGCTATATCAAATAAACTTTTACTTACTTACTCTGATGCGCCCGCGAGGTTTGACCGATAAAGTAAACACTCAACCAACAATGTAAACTTAGTTCGTTCAATTCATCTGAGCATGAGTGGGTGACAGTTTTGCCAGATCATCGAGCCAGATTCATGTGGGTGTGGGTGGGTGCCACTGTTGTCAGATCATTTAGCCAAATTCATTTGTGTGTGAGGGTGCAGCAGCATTGCCAGATGTGTCGGGCCAAATTTATCTAGAGGTGAGTGGGCAGAGTGTTGCCAGATGTGTCTTTTAAAAAACCATCTATCCATAGTCATCTGGCAATAGAATACAGCCAGTGATAAGAGTAATGGCGCTATAGGGTGTGTGAAGGCAGCAACCAGGGTCGCTGGTGAGGATACCACACTATTTTATGTTCATGCACATGACCTACCACCTAGTAATGGTGACATCAATAGTTCGCCTGTCATTGCTCGGGTAACGGCTGATGAACTGTTGACGTCACAATTACTTAGGACTGAGGGCGTGTGAGGGTATCACGTGACCTATTAAGAATCCGGGAGGATTTGGTGGGTGCTTCGAAGTCAGACGTCGGACTGGATGGAGTGGACAGTCCGTATCGGAAAACGCAGGTGACAATCTGGATTCCAATGAATTGTTTCAGTTGGAACAGCTGGTTTGGGTTCGGGCCAGTCTGAAATAGTCATTTTGTTCCCAGGAAAGTCGGACCGACCAATTTTAAAATCAGGCGCGCCTCTTGGCAGGTAATTGGGTAATCTAATGCAGGAGGCATTGGGCGGACTCATGTAAACTTCCATTCTGAGTGTGGTTCCTCGCAGCCTGTAATTCATGGACAAGCTCTTCATCGTAATGTCAACGTCTTATCCAAATCGGGGGATCAGCATGCCTATTTCAAGTTTGAGGCTAAAGGGAAAGAACATTCAGTTGTGTGAATAATCAGCAAAGTGTAATCAAAAAAATAATGCAATCTGCAATATGATTTCAAATGTATTTTTACAATTAGAACATTTTTGAGTTTTAAATTCAGTAAGTGCACTGGCAAAACATTTGACCATTTTTTCGTCACCTCTTAGATGAGTGTTTAATGATTACAATAGCACCGAAGGTGGCAGTTTGTTTTTTGGTGAAACATTGGTCCACAAACTGGTCTTTATAATGATTGAAATGACTATAAAAACCACACAGTGTAAAATTACTGAAACTGAACAATGTATAATGACTATCGTAACTGAATGTAATAGCTGTATCT
This sequence comes from Gymnothorax javanicus, assembly GCA_029692085.1. NCBI lineage: Eukaryota > Metazoa > Chordata > Actinopteri > Anguilliformes > Muraenidae > Gymnothorax > Gymnothorax javanicus. Next base: position 6,377,057 of record CM056203.1, read on the forward strand.
CGTGCAATTGCATGGGGGACAGGAGGTTGAGGACTGGACTCAAGTGCAAGGATGGATTTGGTTATATTTACTATGCCAACTGCAGGGTAGCGGGCACAGACTTTGCAGTAGAAAAATAAAGAGGAACAGTGGTTCTAACAATAGTACTATGAGTAATACAATGACTGTTATAAGGCTACAGTTATTAGGTATTACAACATAGGAAAACATAGGGAACGATGTTCCTTAAAAAATATAAAGTGCTGTATAAACAATGACAGCACTAGGCTTAAAGGGGTTGGAATACAGACGCGAATACAGAGATAAGACTAACAATGCCGCACAGGCATGGCTTTACGAGACTTCAGTGGTACTGAGTGAAGCTCGGACTTGTATACACCACTGCCACCACCCAGTGGCAACGCTCAACAGATGCAAGTGATAATTGAATAATGACTGAAGTGCGGTCCGGGTCTTAGTAGACCGGTGAGCTGGACGGCTGGAGGTGTGGCCTTAATCTGAAAAATTACTATGAAACTGAACTATGTGGAATTACATACAACGAAGCTGTACAGTGTCAAATTAGTAATTTCACACTGTACAGCTTCATAGTAGGTAATTCCACATTGTTCAGTGTCCTAGTCATTCTGAATCAAGTACTCTGAAACTGCACAGTGTGGAATTCACTAGGGCAGTCTCACTTTTGAGGTTGAGCTCTACACCAATATGAAACTAAGCCAACATAAAAAGTAAGTTATTACATTATCGTTACATTATCAGGCAAACACTTTATTAGATCATTGGTCAAAATGTAATTACATTATCGGGCAGGCAGCTATTACATTATCGGTTGAAGTTATACATTATCGCACAGTTATTACATTATTGGTTAATTTTATTACATTATCGGGCAGTTATTACAACATTGTTTGTCCATTATTACATTTTCAGTTGTACCAGTCCCAGCTGCTCCCAGAAAGTTACATACAACTCAAGGGGATCCAGTCAATGACTTGTAATTTGCCTCATTGCATTCTCAATGTTGCGTCCTTCAACTGCTCGAAGGACAGCAGTAAGAAGCAAATGGAAACCAACACAACAGAGCAGTTTTTTTTTAAATTGAGCAGGGGAAGGAGGTTCTAGGTCAGGTACTGTCTAAGGAGATGAGTCTTTAGGTCACAGCAGAGGATCTCTAGAGACTGAGCAGTTTGTAGGGAGGTGAACAGGTCATTCCACCACCGGGGAGCAAGATTGGAAAAGTCAAATGATCTTGCTGAGTGACTGGCATTCAGAGGGAGGGCAGGGGAATGAAGTCATCCTGTAGATGCAGAACAGAGGGGTGAAGCAGGTGTATATGTGATGATTACCTCTTGCAGGTAGGAAGAGGCTGTTTTGTTTGCTGCAGCATAAGCCAGAGTCAGGACTTTGAATCTGACTGCGTGCAACTAGCAGCCAGTGCAGGGATTTCAGTTAATGCGTCGCATGGGAGAACTTGGGGAGGTTGAAGACGAGACAAGCCGCTGCATTGCAGATGAGCTGCAGGGTTTGAAGAGCACAAGATGGTAAACCAGTAAGGAAGGCATTGCAGCAGTCTAGGGGGGATCACTGTGGCTTGAATCAGGAGCTGTGCTAAGTAGGTGGTCAGGTATGGCCGAATCCATTTGATTTTGTACAGAAGAAATCTGCAGGACCATGCTTTTTTTCTGCGACATGCTTTTTCAAGTCTAGTTGGTTTTCTAAGATGACCCCCAGGTTCTTCGCAGACCAAGTAGCAGCTACTGCAGTGTCGTCAATGGTGATGGTATGCTGTTGTGGAGGGGAGGTTTGATGGTGCATGAAGAGATGCTCCATCTTCGCTGGGTTGAAATTTAGATGATGTCTGGCCATCCGTATGATGTCAGACCAGGCAAGCTGATATTCTGCCCTGAACCTGTGTGTCAGTAGGAGGAAAGGAGAAGAAAAGTTGGTTGTCATCAGCTTAACAGTGGTAAGTGAACCATAGGATGAGATAACAGAGCCAAGAGACTTAATGTAAATGAAGAACAATAGGGGCCCAAAAACAGATCCCTGAGGGACACCTGTGGAAAGAAGCTTGGAAGAAGAGACAGATCCTATCCAGGACAACTGATATGTCCTATCAGCAAGATAGAAAAAAAAAAAAAAACAAGAGAGGACATTCCCAGAAATCCCCACCTCAGCCACAGAGGAGATTAGGAGTTCATGGTTAACTGTGTCAAAGGCAGCAGACAGGTCTAGAGAAATCAGGATAGAGGAGAATGTTGAGGCATGCGCTGTGGCGAGTGCATTCATCCCAGACAGAAGAGTGGTCTTTGTTGAGTGGCCAGCTCAGAAGCCAGACTGGTAGGCGTCAAGGAGGAGACTCTGTTGGAGAAAAGATAACAATTAATTGAGTATGGCATGCTCCAGAGTCTTGGACAGAAAGGGCACTAGTGATACAGGACGGTGATTTTTGACATCAGATGGGTCAAGAGAGGGTTTTTTGGGGAGCAGGATAATACGAGCCCTCTTTAAGGCAGAAGAAACATGTCCACTGGCAAGGGAACGGTTAATGATGGGAGTCCAAAATGGAACAAACACTCCAGATATAGATTGCAGAACAGGAGATTGGGGGGTCCAGTGGGCAGGTTTCAGCACGGTGGGTCTTGACCAGACGAAGTATGTCAGGGGTCTCTGACATCTTGAAGGAGGACTGCACAGAAGTGGGATTGTCAGGTGGATCTGGACGCATGACTGGCTGAGTGAAAGAGTTCTGTATGGTGCTTATCTTCTCCTCAAAATGAGCCAGAAATTCATTCGCAGAGAGAGATGAGCTAGGAGGAAGGGGGAGAGAGGTAAGCAGAGATGAGAAAGCGGTGAAGAGTTTACAAGAATTAGACATGCATGCATTGATTTTAGACTGATAGAATGAGAACTCAGCCAGTGTGGTGGTGAGTAACTAAATTACTATCTGACTAGACAGCTGAGCTGTCTCAAAAATGGTCACAGGCCCAAAATCCTTTGGTCCAAAAGTGGCTTGGTCTGGCACCATGAAAATAATGCAATTGTCAGGTCTTATGAATTTGAAGTTCAGAATTCTGTTTCAGAATGTTATTGATTTATTTTTGATTAGCAAAAGGCTCTATTGCCAACCAAGATCAGGTTGTCGAATTGCTTGCAAAAATACTCAAAAATGATGTTTCATTATTGATGTAAAATTAAATGCCAATCAGTCAAGACATATTCAGAGATTAAGTATTCCAAATTTTAAGGTGCTATTGCAAATAGTTTTCAAGATATGATGTGTAGAGTGCGATCACTGAATGAAAGATTTGTATGAGTTTCAGACACTACGAATTTTGCATACATGGCACTGTTATGAACTTTTGACAACATTTATTATCAATATCTCCAATATAAATGTTAGGTTGTTTGCTTTGAGACCTAATAACACTGAATTTTATTTTAATTTGCTTAAAACTTTGGAAATAACTGAAATTAATATTTTTAATACTTTGAGTACCAAATGTGCAGTTCGAAACAACTGCTTTTGCAGTACAGTCTGTTATAAGTAGCCACTGACCAAAAAAAAAAAACAATTGCAGTGATGGTCATACTTTCAAACAATGTACATTTTCAGTCTCCTGATGCCTAAAATCTCACTGAAAAGTCAATTTGGACACCATTACTGCATATACTCCATTTATTCGAAGTTTACTTGGTTATACACGGTCGAGTCACATTATTATGACCACCAGCTAATTTCCAGAGTAACTGTCGTGTGCAGCACGGACAGCAGCTAGCCCGGCTGGGAGTGTCTCAGTAAGGCGCTGGAAGGTTGTCACAGGTATCTGGAGCCATGCTGACTGCAATGCATCTCACAGCTGCTGGTGCGTTGTGGAGGATCCAGAGTGAACATGACGAGCAAAGTGGTCCCACAGATGCTTGATTGGGTTAAAATCTGGGGAATTCGAGGGCCAGGGAAGTACTTGGAAATCTTGCTTGTGCTCTTCCAACCACTGTCGGACATTTCTAGCCGTGTGACACGTTGCATTATCTTGCTGGAAGAGCCCATCTGCCCCAGGGAAGACAATCAGCATGTATGGGTGTACGTGATATATGACAGCAACGATTGATATGTTTGCAGAATACCTACAGCACACTTTATATACTCACCAACCAGCTCCTGACACATGCCTTATTTTCATTGGTTTTGCTAACATCAAAGGTAGGAGGTGGGCATAATAATGTGACTCGACCGCGTAGATATGACACTTAATGTATGGTCTGGTCAGTAACAGTTAAAATGCATGAATATAACAAACATAAGAAATGATATATAAATATATATATTTTTTTAACTTCATTTCAGTTACAGATCAGAGGTGAGTTATTTTAACATGTAACAGCAAATTATTATAATTTGCGTTTCGGACACTACATGTGTTTCGGACACTATAAAAGTTTACATCAGTATGGATTTTGTATGTAAAAAAAAAATCTTTCAGAGAAATATAACAAACATCATTTAATAGGTACAAATGAGTCCTATCATAGATTCATAAATAAGGTTTGCTGCTGCATCTTGTGACCTTGCTCCTGGACATGTTGCGGACACTACAAAATTTCTGTTACAAACATTGAACTAAATTTGGCCAAACATAAGACCTACTAAGATGTTGGTAAATTTGCTAAGGAACTAGTGCAGCTTGTAAACTAATAAAATCTTTACTGTAAACAGAACAAATGGCATACTGTTTGTTATTTTTGTTGTTTTTATTGTCTTTCTAATGATATGTATCATTCCGGAAAGATGAATTTTATAACACCTGAGATGGTTCATTCAAATGATTATATCAATTGTCTTCATATCAATATGACATAACTTGCAAAACAAACCATAAATAATCCTGTTAACCGTCATAGTAAAACATTTTCATCTATGCCATTGAAATATTATGCAGCTTTGCAAAAAAAGCAAAAGAGACAAATTGGAAATGAATTACTCAATTATATGTATTGTTTCCATTACCATTGACAGGCGTCTTTTTTAGAATTGTATAAAGTAGAAAAGGTCCAAACCTTCATCTCGAGCTGCATCCATCTGTCCAGCTGCCCGATGAAAGACTTGCCACTGGTTGACAGTGAAACTGCAGTAGACAGCAGAGAAGGGAATTCTCCGACCATGAATGTAAACCATGAATTGTCCTGGCAGTGCGTAGCATGGTGTGGCAGGTTGGGTAGTGAAGCACATTGAAAATTAGTGTGCTGTGAACCCTTGATTTGTGTGTGTTGTCATGGTAAATCTGATGTGCTCCCATAATCTCAATCTAGAGGTCATCAGGAGTAGGGAACCATTTAGGTGGAGAGTGCATGACAAACTGAATAGCAAAGGAGCCTTTCCAGGCCAGAAACAATCTTTTCTTCCTTCGCTCCTGTCCTTTATGCCTGCTAACTTGAGCTCCATTGCCTTTTGAGCTTTGCCGCGGCGAGAGCTTCTCTCAACAGTGGTTTTACTTATGCTAACGGCAGATGTGACTGTGCCGAGGCCTGCCGTCAGCGTGGCTAGTTCAATAGCACTTAGCTTCTCATCGCAATGGTTCCCCATCTGTTGACTCTGGGTGAGGCTCTGTTAGAAGTAGTCACACTGTTTTTCCAATTAAAACTCAGCAATGGCATTAATATCCTGCTCTTAGCTTTTGCTTTTCATTAACATCATCATTGGCTTCCTTTAATCCACACAAGATTAGACAACATGAAAACCAGTAACTTTAAAAATAAACAATTTAGTGAACCTGAGTTTGGAGGTGAAAACGTAGGCTGCCATCTTGTCCAGCTGATCACATGACAACCTGCTTTTTTTTTTCTTTTGTTGCAGCCTGGTTCCTAAGACTTACTATCAACCATTGGAACTCCTTGTGCATCCTGTTCCCATGCAGCTAAGATGACTTAACTCTGTGCAGTGATTTGCTGGGGGCTACATTAACTTGGCTATAAACGGTCTCTCTCATCATTTGCTGCAGCGACTCCTCCTCATACGCCATGACAGCTCTCTTTATGGTGCTCTTGCTGCTGTGGGTGGAGCCAGGCTGTGAGGGTGGGCGGGTGCTGGTGTACCCGATGGACGGGAGCCACTGGCTGAACATGCAAGTCCTGGTGAAGGCATTGCACTCCCGGGGGCATCAGGTCACGGTTCTGCGGTCTTCCACCAGCTGGTACGTCGCCAAAGATTCCCCTCACTACACCTCCATCACCGTGGAACAGGAAACTGCGCAGAATATTGAGCGTGAGGACTTCATGGCTGGTTTTCTGAACAGATCCCTGGAGCTACGCAAACAAGAGGGTTCACTCCTGGGATTTTTTAAATTCCACTCGAACCTCTTTCAGTTGACACGTGAGAACAACTTGGTGGTGGCCCACTTGGCTCGTACTATGTTCAAGGACAAGGCACTGATGCAGAAGCTGCAGGAGTATCAATTTGACCTGGTCCTGACTGACCCAGTTTTCCCCACTGGGGTCCTGCTTGCACGTTATCTGAAGCTGCCCCTGGTCTTAAACGTGCGCTGGATATATAACGGTGAAGGTCACTTTGCCATCGCCCCCTCGCCCCTCTCCTACGTCCCAGTGTTGTTTTCCCAAAACTCAGACAGGATGGACTTCTGGCAGAGGGTCTCCAACATCTTGAACCATAGCATTAGACTCTACACATACTATTTTGTCTCTGATCCGCCATACCAGGCTGTATGTGATGAATTTTTCCCCCCAGGAGTTGACACCTACTCACTTATACAAGGAGCTGATCTTTGGCTGATGAGGGTGGATTTTGTTTTTGAGTTTCCGCGCCCCACCATGCCCAACGTGGTGTACATGGGCGGATTCCAGTGTAGCCCCGCCCAGCCGCTGCCCCCAGAGCTGGAGGATTTTGTGCAGAGCTCCGGGGAGCATGGGGTGGTGCTCATGTCACTGGGCACCTTGCTCAGCCACCTTGACCCCCAAAAATCGGAGGTCATCGCCTCAGCCTTTGCCCGCCTGCCTCAGAAGGTGCTGTGGAAGCACTTGGGGCCCCGGCCCTCTACCCTGGGGAACAACACCCTGCTGCTGGACTGGCTGCCGCAAAACGACCTGCTGGGCCACCCCAAGACCCGTGCGTTCATCACACATGGGGGCACCAATGGCCTGTATGAGGCCATCTACCACGGTGTACCTGTGCTGGGCCTACCACTCATCTTTGACCAGCCAGATAACATGGTGCGGGTCGTGTCACGGGGCGTGGGGTTAGCATTGGACGTATTGTCGCTGGAGGTGGACTCTCTGACCCAGGCCCTGCGGGACATCCTGGACGAGCAGAAGCCCTACAGGGAGAACATGCGCAGGCTATCCCGACTGCATCGTGATCGGCCCCTAGAACCCCTAGACAGCGCCATCTTCTGGATAGAGTTTGTCATGAGACATGGGGGAGCAGCGCACCTGCGCACTGATTCTTACAAGATGCCCTGGTATGCCTACCACTGCCTGGATGTGCTGGCCTTGCTGCTGGGCTCAGCTGCTGCTCTTCTGCTGCTCATTGGCACCACCTGCAGGTGTTTATGTCGCAGACTCTGCAGGACCAGGAAAGTCAAACTGCACTGACGCCACAATGGCCGTGTTCGAAACTGCGCTCTACGGTCTACATACACTATTCTCACTACACACTAGTCACACTTTACGCTACTCACTTCCGCCATTTTGCAGTTAAAGTTGCTTCTTATTATTCCTCAGGGAGTTTTTCTGGCGCTTTATGTCACGCTGCATCTAGGGCAATTTATGTATGAATAGTGAGCTTACGATGCACCCACAAAGTATCTGCCCCATCTAGTATACATCCGGGGACTTCTCACGGACACAAGCTCACTCCCCACGCATAAGTGAACACCCTACCCCCTAAATCTGACGTCATCGGTAGTGCGAGCAGTACGTCAGTGCGCGGTATCGAACACAGCCATTGACTCCATGGTTGATAGTGGGGGTGTGTCCTAAAACTAACCCTAAGGCTACACCAAGGTTTGTGTGCGTGACGCACGAGCAGCCCATGAAAATACTCTCGCGTGTAAATTTAACCGGCAACACCAGGAAAAACAATTGCGCGAGCAATTGAAGCAGAATCACTGAGAGCGTTCATCTCGTTTATGCGACTATGGGTAGGTATATTGCAGGATATAGGCTACATCATAACCTTCACTGGTTAATGATTAGTAATGACCGTATTGAGACACTGATGTGACATAACAAGTGGGATCGGTCGTTGACGTCTTCCACATGCTTTTGCTAAAGTTGTAGTTTTTTTAATCATTCATTTGAACATGAATTTAGTAAACTCTAGTTACTTGATCCTAAATATAAATTACGTGAGTTATCATTCTTCAGTATGGTTGGAGCAATGATGCTTTAAACCTACATGATTTTTAGTTTACAATGTGATTACATAAAAGTGAGATTTACAACAGCATTGGGCATGAACTGTTGTATGGTAAATGTCTGATCTAAGGGTCTAAAAAACGATACGCAACTAGCCTTGCGGCTACTGAACAGGTAAGCTGTTTTACTCTGCAGTAGTTATGCAGTTTTATTAGTCTCTGGTAGTCCTGTCAGTGGTTTTAAATCCTGCTAATGTTAGTTTATAAATGTACTGTCGTCGTTTTTTGGCCGACCACAGCTTGATTAGCAGGTAGCAGAAAAACTTGGTAGCTACTGGTATTTGTTCTGACAAAGGGAGACTGTTGTATAACTGGGCAATGGCATGTATTTATATGATAAAAAAATAAAGCGCGCTTTAAAAGGGCTAGCAGAAAAGTGTTTTTGTACAGACGATTATGATTTTTTCTGTAACAACGATCTCCTCACCATATTCACGTCGAAGTTTCTGTATGGATGTAATGTGTCGTCGGTCCATGTTTTCAGTGTGGCTTTCACACAACAATCACTGAGAGTGTTTGTTTATATTGTACTTACATTGTAACTGAGTCGCTGCTCTCGATCTCTGCCTCTGTCGGAAACCGACGCACGTTCGTGTGTGGCTTGGGGATGGGGGGCGGGGATTGCTGACTCAGGCTAGGAAACAGGCAACCAGCTAAAACGACCAAATCAGTTGTAGCAGCTGTAAGTGCTCTCAGTTGAAAACAGCTTAACTACAGCAGGACCAGATAGCTTGACATCGTGCCCAGCCAGAATTTGCACAGAGCCTCATTTTTGGAAGATGCCCCATTCAAATTTTAGAGTGTCAGATTCAGTATGATTTGTGCCGCTCACACTACTATAAAAAGTCTGATCAGTCACATTTTGGGGGAAAAATCAGATGCTATTTTATCTTGCTGTTGAACTTTGCCATAGCAGCAACAGGACACAGAGTCACATCAAAAGAACATCACATTACGGAAGTGCAAACACATCAACTGCAACCTAAATTTAATATTTTCAAATGTTTTAATTGCTGCAAGAAGTCCATTGTGTAGTTTTTGGAGTATGTTTGTCAATGAATTAAAATGTAAATCAACAAACTTGCATGTCAGTCATGTTTGTTAATTCATCTGAGAGCTGATGCATGGCTATCCTTTACTTTAGTTTTTTCAAAGTCTGTATTCAGTTTCTGTTATGTTTGATTTTCAAAATTGTAATTACCTGGGAATGATATGAGCATTGATACTCAGCCACTGAGTGTCGCTGTTGCTGAATTTTAGCTCCAGAGTGAGGTCAACTGCTGAGCTTCGCTTTCAGTAAACTGAAGTTCTGCTTGAGAAATTTCTGTATTCACCTTCCACCACTCACTGAATGTCTCTCTTTGAAAACTTATCAATTATTGGCTGTGAAGAAAGACATTACAGTTTCTATTTGCAACCCTCTGCATGTTTTTTTCCCCATCTGAAAGAAATGTACACTTAATTCAAGAATTATCTGCACCCTTCAATACAGTCAATAAAATTGACAATATACAATTGTAAAATAAGCAACAGGAAATCATTGTTAGGTCCAAACATATGTGGATTTAATTTAATTTAATTTAATGGTAATATGCAAAAAAAGGTTGACTGAGTGATACACTCTATTTTCAAACTGTGCTTCAAACTTACTGACAGTGCTTGTACTAATGTTTGGTGGAACCTCCCTCAAAATGTAGATAACTGCTTTGAGTCTTCAAGTAAGGTTGGTGAACACTTTTGGAGGCAGCTCCGCTATGCAAAACCTTCAAAAATCTTGTTTCTTGTGCCTGTGGACAGCCCTTTTCAATTCTGCCAACAAGGCTCGAGTCTAGAGATTGGGATGGCCATTGCAAACTGAGGATATTGATTTTTGAAAACCATTTCTCTGTTGATTTTGATTTAGCGTCACTGTTTTGTTGAAAGATCCAAATATGGCCATTTTTTTTCCTCTAGGCAGAGGCAACCAGGTGTTTGACTAAAACATCAGGGTATTCAGTGAAATTCATTTCCCCACAGATTTCAAAGAATCACCGCTCCACTTCAGAACTCTGAAGCATCATTAATCCACCACCATGCTTTGAGTAATAGTGATTTTGTTGCATCCCCCTCCCCCCTTTTTTTCTCCAAACATGCCACATGTGAAAAAGCTCAATTTTATTCTGATGAAACTAAAATACAGGATTCCAATCACAGTTATATTAACACTTGAGAAAGTTCTGGCATTGCAATTAGTCATTTAGTCGGATGCTCAGAGTAAGGACTCCTTCTGTGAACCATTCCAAACAACCTGTTGGCATGGTTGCATCTAACACTTGATTGAGGAACTCTAACTTTAAAACTGCCCAAAAATTGTGCAACTAAGAAGCTGCGATCTTCAGGTTTTTCTTTGCCACCCTGATCATCCTCTGCATTGTGCGTGAAGAAAAAAATGCACATGCCCTCTTCCTGGCAAGTTTGCTGTTCTAGACCACAAAAAACTTTTAATTATTGTTCTGACGGTGTTCAAACATTTCCAAATGTCCAAGCAGGACTACATTCATCAAAACAGTCTTTACAGGTGGCTTGGCTCTGCTCCACAAGCCTTCCCACTATCCAAGTTGGACAAGCCTTCCCACTATCCAACCTGTACAAGCCTTCCCAATATCCAACCAAGCATGCACAGGTAATGCTCGGTTCCCACTATCACGATTCGCGGCACGATTGAAATCGTCATCTTAATCGTGGCGTAATCGTGGTGATCCTATCCGATCTTATCAGATCTTGGGGTCAGTCGTGGCAATCATGTTGATCGTAGAAAAGTTTTGGATGGTTCAGAAATTTCCGACGATCAACACGATTAATTGTCAGTCGTCATCATCGCATCACCTCATATCCAAACCTGAAATTTTAAGCCGCTTTCACACTGAACGCGAAACAAATTTTTTGCACGACGGATTACATTCAAAGTCAATGCAAAGACGCAAATACACGAGTTTCGCGTGTATGCGCGTCTTTGCATTGACTTTGAATGTAATCCGCCATGCGAAAAATTCGTTTCGCGTCCGGTGTGAAAGCAGCTTCAGAGAAGTTCCACGATCAGCTACGAATGGCCAATCGTGGCGTTCGTAATGGAGCTCACGACAGTGGGAACTAAGCCAGCTGCCTGACCCATCCACAGGGAGTATACAGATCATATCCAGCTGCAATGCATATATGTCATTTTAGTATTGTTCAGTTCAGGCTGATGAGAGTTCTTGATTGTAGGAGGAAGCCTGGAGGATGCCCATGTGGACATGAGGAGATACAGACTTCACACAGAATGACACCAGCCTGATGCCTTCTTGCAATGGGGGGAAAGTACAGTCCACTGCTACACTATGCTGCCCATCAAAGGCCCAATATGTAAAATTTCCCAATTCAAAGATCTATAAAATATATAGATATGATATATATGTTTTGGTGTTGTGTACTTACATTATCCGTGATGTATTCAATGATTATCAAAGGCAGAGATATCTGTATTATCAATGTAGGGACACGGGCCGTTTCTTTTCGTCGCATATTTGACGTCACTCCCAACACAAAGAGTGCACGAGACCGAGAAAATCACCCTCCGCGCACGCATGCTTCGCCGTTGCCAAAGAGTTTCAAGCCAAGATGGTAACATAAACGTAACGTTACTCCACTTCAAAACATTTTTCTTGTGATGCCTCATGACAAACAGAAAGCTGATGTGTACGGCACATCGTTTGTGCGTTATGAGAAGTCAGTGCTACGTTAGCTACATTACTTGCAGTTAGAACACGGCTCCCTTGAATACTCGATTCAGTTTGGTCTATCAGCGTGTCTTGACAGATAACCGCTGGCCAGCTGGTCTGTTGAGCACATCGTTACTAAGGAAGCTATAGCAATAGCGGCAGGAGCAACTGAAAGCGTACATTGCCAGCTGACAGTGGCATTTCCTCGATATCTGTTACCTTTAGCATTTGCATTCAGCAACAGAGTGTTCACATCGGTTATTATTCTCTACAAAGATGGGCAACATGAGCCGGCCCCACCCCCTTATCTCAGCCTCTGACCTGCAGCACATCGTAAGTGCTGTAAACGGCCCACTTATCATTATCCCATACATTTTTTTTTATTTGAATGAAATAAGATGAAGTTATATAAAAGTAAAGAAATATTACCTTACCTCGTCCATGTACATGTTTCGCCGCTCCTGTTTGAGTCACGTCAGAGAATTTAGCTGTCAGCAGTGCGTGTAAATTGATGAAGACAACAACTCCCATAATTCCACGCGATCCCATTGTCATGGTTTTGTCCCGCCGGATGCAACGTGCGATCCGGCGGGCACTGGGACCATGGACCCAAAGGCTAGGGAAGGGACCCACATGCACAGGCTGAGTAAAAATAGAAAAGACTTTTAATAAATAGTTAAAAAAAAAACAATCATAGCAACAGGGGAGCAGCAGCACAAAACAGCAGGGCAACAATTCAGAATGCTGCTGCAATCACTAATGCGCAGCCAACCCTTAAATAAGCAGCCCTTCACCTCCACCCCAACAAGCCACACCTGTTGCCCGTCAAGGCGGAGGTGAAGAATGCAGCAGGGGGAGGGACTGCAAGGCCAAACCTTTACACCCATTGCGTCATCAAACTCGGCCTCTTGTTATTGTTTGGTTAAGCGCCCTCTAGCGGCGGAGAATTACATATTGGGCCTTTAAGGACAGTCTAATAAACACACGAGGGAGGAGTCGGGGGTGGGGTGGGGATTGGCAGAAGTTTTAAAACATGCATCCTGAAAATCACGTTTTCTCCGGCATTGTGTAGCACAGGGGTCACCAACCCTGTTCCTGGAGAGCTACCATCCTGTAGGTTTCTGCTCTACCTCCTATTCAGCACAATTGATTCAACTAATTAGCTACTTAACAAGATCACGAGCTGGGCAATTAAGCAGCTTATTAGTTGAATCAGATGTGCCGAATTGGAGGTAGAGCAGAAACCTACAGGATGGTAGCCCTCCAGGAACAGGGTTTGTGACCCCCGGTGTAGCAGCTACCACCAGGAGGAAAGAGCAAAGAGTGTGGAACTGAGGAATTCAACCTTAACCGAGGGCCATGGGTACAGGCTTCCATTACACCAAGTTTCACACTTGATTCTTCAAAATGACCCCTATAGTCAGCATTCCCCATAATTTTCTCTTTTTTTTTTATTTTAAGTTTCTGTTTCTGGTCTCCGTCTGAAAGGGACAAAGGCTCTCGAAGGCCTGGCTCCTCATGTTAGGCCCCACACTCAGGAGAGGAATGTAGGTCCCTGTGCAGTGCATGGTCTCCACCTTTAAAGGTCATTCCTTGAAGTGATTTGTTTTAATAATCTTGGATGAGATGGGTAAGTACAGCCTGCCTCCACCAATATTTAACAGCAACCAGTACAGGATTGCTGTATCAGGTTCTCACCACCCTGTTCCAGGATTTGCACTGACAACCAGTTTCACTCATTGTTGAACCCTGAGATCTTGGTCACCTGCCCATTCGTAGATTCAGGAGTTTAACCCTATTTTAGTACACATTAAAACTGCAAATTAGAAGCAAAAAGAGATCCTGTAGCGTGGCTTTCAGCATGCTCTCACTCTACCCATTACAATCAAGGTGTGTAGGAGCCCAGTTGCAAAACAGTGCGCGCGAGCACACACATATGCACACATACAAACATACACGCTTACACACACACAGACATGTACTCTTGTGTGCACAAACACACACACAAACACACTCACATGCACACATGCATGCACACACACACAGACACACACTAATTACTAATATCTAATAAGTCACAATTTGCCTTTGTACCTGTGAGAAAACATGAAAATGTCTTCACTTCCCAAAAATGTCCCAATTCTGCTGGGAAAAAAAAAATGTTTTTTTGGTTCTCACTTTGAAGCAAGTACGAGAACGCACTAACACATGCACATATGCACACGAACACACACACACACACACACACACACCTTGGCACCACATCAGCTGGTTATTCCATAACAGGCTGTGTTCTTGCTTAACACCCTGAGCCCCATAAAACAGACAGTGAGGGCTTCATACCTCAGAGTGCGCATGTGGATGCCCTGTACAGGATTACCAGACTACACTACATCTGAAATCCAGAGGTGAGCTTCTGTGCTTGTTGAATTTTCAGCTTTTTAAAAAAGAATTTCTTCCAATAAAATTCCATGTTAACATTCTCGAACTCTGTTGTTTGGAAAGTCATATGTGATTGTGACATCAACATAAAACAAGCAGCACAATTCATTGGACAGTGACACACTTATATGTGGTTCTGTGCTCAAGCCAGGTCCAACATCAGGATGAAGTGACTGAGGGTAGTAAAAAATTGAGGGGGACATTTTTTCATAAAATAAAGTTCATTGCTTTAACCATGCAATAGCCTCAGAAAGGCTAAATAACAACATCATGAAGTTAAAGTTCTGTTTAAAAATACAGGGTTTTTTTTGTCTCCCGTTGCCTCTGGCACAGGGGAGACATAGGAATGCACCCCGTCCGTGCGTGCGTGTGTCCGTCCGTCTGAAGAGTGGTGTTAACACGATAACTCAAGAAAATGGATTACAGACCCCATGTTCTGCATATAAGAAGATTAGATTATGAACCAGTATCCTATTTAATATCAGTGACCTTGACCTATTAGTGGCAACGGGAGACCGTGGGCCTAGCGGCCAGCTTGTTTTTCATAAAAGCATATGAGTCATAATCTTGTCAGCTGGAAGGTGTTGAAAATATTCAGAAAGGCCAGCCCCCATAAAATAACCACTACTGTGCAATCAGTTTTAAAATATTTTGCTGAATTTCTTTTGACACTGCTTTATGTTATCCAAATGAGTTTAAAATGTAAACACTAGCAACGAACTTACCAAAGGAGTCCTTAGGACATGTCCTGTTTTCCTATCATTTCAACCCACTTTCGGTTTCTCATCTGTATATATGTTTATATGTTGGAATATTATCTAATCATGGTAACAAATAATTTTCCCTGCATAACAGCGCAACAGGGCTTGTATATGTGAAAATGTTTGTGTATGTGAGTCTGTCTTCAGTTTTCTTGTGAGCTTCATAACTCAAAAACCATTCATCCTTTAACCATGATTTCTGACACAGAAGTAGATTATCATTGTGCTCTCAGACCTAATGCTTGGTGTCAGGGTAAAATGTAATGCTTGGTGTCAGGGTGAAAGGTTATTCTTGGTGTTGGATGGCTCCAGCTCCTCCTGAACAACACTGAGTAGTGCTGGTTTGTCTTTTAAAAAACAAGTTTTTGGTAGGCCTATGATTTAGCTTTATTGTGATTAAAGTCACAAACTGAAGAGAAAATGATGAAAATGACCCAAAAAATAAAGTTTTATAGAATAGAACAGTAATAGATTTGTATGGAGATAAATATATCATTTATAATTAATTCAAAGAATTGTCAGATATAATAATAAAGACATCAAAGAATGGTATATACTGTACATTTTTTATCCCAACAAGCCAATATTTCATTTTAATAATATGAAAAATTCTAAGGTCATCATTACTACAGTGAATATTTTGTATATCAATAAAACTATCAAGATTTCTTACTCCTGTATTCTAGCCCCAATACATTAACTTGCCCTCCTCCAGGATTCTAATCCTTGATATGAGTTGTACAGACTTATCATATCTAAAATGTTATTTCAGGCAATAGAATCCTAGAAGAGGGCAAGGCTGATGTTTTTAACTTTGAAAGTGCATGATGAAGTGACTTCTGATAGTAATGTAGGCTGCTGTTAACTGTATCTAGGTCAGAAGTCATGTAATAAAATATGATACTTTTGCCTATTTTTCATTGTTATGTGTAGATATTGCCATATGAGTTTTGGATATGTTATTGCAATAATAGGTAAGAAAATGGGATAATTCTAATGAGGTTTTTTGGAGAGTTTCTTTGGGGAAGAACTTTGTAAGGGAAAATATGATCTTTCAACATGTATTGCTCATTCTAACTCAAATTGGAAGAACTTTGGGGAAGTTTACGAAAGTGGGCTGGAATGATAGGAAAATAGGACATGTCCTTTCTGTATTACCAACGAAGTCATTTCAGGAAATCAGCAGTGATCGATCAGAATAAAAAGAACAGATTGAAGTATAGATATCAAAGATTCAGTCAGTTTGTTAGTGGCGGCTGGTGAAATGGCGATAGGGGAGGCTCAAAACAATCCCTTAAAGGAGACCTATTTTGCTATATTTCCAAGGTTATATTTTGATCTTTGACTCCCCTAGAGTACTCCTGATCGTTCAAAGTCCAAAACAGGGTCCTTATTTAGCTCATACTGCCATCCTCAAAAAACCCCATTTGTAGTCTCTGCCTGAAACGCCTCGTTGGGGTGGCTCTTCCGCTATGGCCCCCACTCCCTGTGTGCCCACTTTCTTCTGACTGGCCAGCTCTGTGGAGGGCGGAGTTGGGAGGGACGAGGCTGCAGAACGCAGTTTTCCGGGTCCGCCTCCCCAGAGTGAAACGTGAGACATGTCTGCCATCTGATAAAGAATCGGCGGGGAAATTCCGCAATCTAACGCAGTACATGTATAGATCTAATGAAATTAACTTGTTCTAATAAACGCAGCGGCAAAAGTGGAGGACGCAGTGCGAAAGTCTGGCAGCTCAAGCACAAATTTGCTATTTACCTAGGGCAACAGTGGTGAGTACAGCAGTTTTTCTACTCTATAGCTAGGATGCAGGGAAAGCTAGAATCCACCCCAGACAGCCAGCGACTTTGGCCCAGAGTCGCGCCAGCACCACTTTGCTGTCTGGGACCCCATGCAGACACATTTGTAGAACGGGTCGACATGCCCAAGTGTAGACCGGAGACCGTAGAAATCCGGTGGGTCTGAGTTTAGAGGGAAACACGGACAGTGAGGAGCAGCAAAAAGTGAACCAACAGCTTATGGACTGCTTCGGTGTGTACTATAAGGACCTGCTGGTTCGTGTGCATAACTGTGGTGTGTCGTTAGCATGGAGTAACGAACAGCTTCTGCATTGGAATATGACAGAGGGGCGAAAGCTCCAGGCTAAACGGTCTTTTCGGAAATTGGCCGTGGTAATGGTTTACTTATTGCGCAGGTCATTTGCTTGCAGAAAATGGGCGAGTTATGGATAGTGCGCGAGAGCCAGATAGAGCTCCGGTTATGTCATGAACATAATACAGGTTTTACAGACTGTAAATTCCGTTTGCGTGAACAGTTGCTTATGTGGAGCTAGCGAATCGATCACTACTACAGGAAAAAATTTAATATTCACTCGGCAGCAATGCTGTCGAGAAATCGTTTGTTATACCAGACAAGTTATAGCCTGTGCGTTTCCCTATTGCTTTCACCGGTAGCATCAGAGAGCTTGCCCAGATATTGAAGAAGTATCAGGCAGACCCCGGTCATGGATAAGTAAAGCGATCGTTTCACAAGCACCCAAAAATGCACCCCAAGCTTTGCAAAACCTAAGTCTGGTCTAACTGCACCTCTCCGGTTAGCTTAAACTGTAGTGGATACAATCAGGCAACGTTATGATGAAACTGTCACATTGATGCTTACAGAAGTAACACAAGCATACCGATCAGAATTGCTGCATATAAGTTAACCAGGAGCATTTTTAATTAGCAGAGCACGCAAACTAACATGCAGTAGCTGATAAGTGGTCATGACTTTGAATGTAATTTGTCGCGCGAAAAATTCGTTTCGCGTCCAGTGTGAAAGCGGCTTGACGTGCCCATAACGCGTGTATTCGCGTCTTTGCATTGACTTTGAATGTAGCTAATCTGTCCCCTGAAAAATTTGTTTCACGTCCGGTGTGAAAGTGGCTTGACGTGCCCATAATGCGCGTATTTGCATCTTTGCATTGACTTTGAATGTAATCAGTCGCGCGAAAAATTAGTTTTGCGTCCGGTGTGAAAGCTGCTTAACGCGCCCATAACGCGTGTATTCGCATCTTTGCATTGACTTTGAATGTAGGCTAATCTGTCCCCCGAAAAATTTGTTTCGCGTCCGATGTGAAAGCAGCTTTATGGATAGCACGCGACAGCTAGAGAGAGCTCGGTTATGTTATGAACATAATACAGGTTTTGCAGACCATAAGTTCCGTTAACTCGGACAAGTTGCTTATGTGGAGCCAGCGAATCCATCACTTCTACAGGAAAGAATTTCCTAATTAATCTCCGCCTTTTTCGGCTTTTTATTAGCCACAACAATTTCTAAAGGGGGATGAAATTATGTCAAGGTAGTGCAGAGAAATCATTTGTTATTCCAGACACGGTAGAGCTTCTGCGTTTCGCATTGCTTTCACGGTAGCACCAGAGAGCTTGCCCAGACATTTGTGAAGTATCCGGCTGATCCCCGTCATGGATAAGTGAAGCGATCACTAACTGTAGTGGCTACAATCGGGCAACGTTATGATGAAACTGCCACATTGATGCTTACCGAAGTAACACAAGCATACCGATCAGAATTACTGCATATAAGTTAACCAGGGGCATTTTTAAGTAGCAAAGCATGCAAACTAACATGCAGTAGCTGGTAACCGAGCATTTATAACAACCAGAGACAAACCCTTGCAATACAAGTTTTACAGACAGCAAGTTCCATTTCCGTGGACAGTTGTACTAAGCATCCAAATTACAAACAAGTATTAAAAGTTAGCTTCAAATGAGGTTTATGTTCACACACCTTCTGTAGAATTTCCCCTGATATTACTCTTGCATATTTAGGGAACAAACATTAGCAACAGTAACTTGGCTACATTAGCCGCAGTGCTACAGCCACAATCAACTGGCTATCACGTCAGGTTGCTTATGCAGTGAAAGCAACTTACAGCTTCTGTGTCTGTGAGTCACGGACAGTCGCGACCAATACGGGCTTTATCTTCAGATATTTTACAAAGCCTGCGTTTGAGGCCAGTTGTTAGTGCTAACTATCGTTAGCAGTCCTGCTAGCCACCCGTAACACGTTAGCTTCACTTACATTATTTGCTGTTATATTGTTACTTACAGCTTGTGGCTCCGAGCGCTTGATCGATGCAACTGCTTCAGGTTTGAGAAGCAGCTGAAATGCTTATCCTGTGTCGAATTATCCTTTATTAACAAAGCTGTCTTTGGTGAAATGCTGAGCACAAACAGCAAACGTTCCCTTTGGCCGTGGCTGTTTGCTGCCAGCAAACAAAAAAAGCTACCCACTGATTTCTGGTGGCATCCTCTTCTGGAAGAGAAATAGGTGTTTTTCTTCGCGTCCAAAAGTAAACGGACAAGCAGCTTTGGGAGAGATACTGACAAAACTGCACCTCAAATGATCTGCGGTTCTTCTTTTGTATTTCCAAAAGTGTAGACGCTACTAAGGCATAGTATGATCTGCCGTTGTTAGTGCCAGCTAGAATAGTTTCCGGTGTGGGCAGGTCCAGCACCGTGATTGGCTCTGGCTAGGTCTGTACTAATTGAATGGCACAACCTGACGTCAGGTTTTGTCCAGATCTCGGGAGGAGCTGTTCAGAGAGGAAATCACGTTCACAAAATCACGTTCTTGGATTATGGCAAAACCTCTGTATCTTATGTTCAGAAACTTTTCAGAGGTTGAGTATGGACAACCAACATTATAACATTACTAATATGTATTAAAAGAAGGATCAGCATAATGGGTCCCCTTTAAAATTAACAATTGGTCATGACCTGTTTTCAATCATTCTTTTAAATTACCATTACAGAAACTCCGATGACTCACAACATTATCAGATGTGGCCAGTTTTCATTTATAATGCCTACCGATTACGACTCCGGACTTCTCACGCTTTTCTTTATTCAGGGATTGGAAGCAATGCATGTGTTTCATGATCATTTAAATGAAATAAGATCATTTGAAATGTCTTCATGCAATTCCATTGCTTCCAACCCCTCCAGTGCACAAGGACTACAATTCTGCACGAGAATCTCTTACATATGCGTTGATTGAATAATTGCTGACTACAGCAGCCAGAGGAATGTCAATATGCCACTTAAACTCTCACCGAACTCATGAGAGTTGACAGGTATGCGCTATTAATGAAAACTGGCCACACCTGATGGGGGAAACTGGGGCAAAATGGGGTATCGGGGCAAAATGGGTTTTGTCAGAATGCCTCCTTCAAAGGCTTCGAGTGACCTCAGCCTTCATCAGCTTTGAGAGATCACTTGATGAGAGCACTGCATTTCTTCCCAGTGCACATGTTGACTGTTGAACTCGCCTCGGAGAGGTGAATATCAAAATACGTCCTTTTTCATTCTATTTCTCATGTGTACTTTTTGTGGGACAGTTTTTTTTTTTTTTTGTAGAATAGACACTGAAGGTGAGATTCTGTTGGAGTAGTGTGCTACAGGCTACGGGAATGCCTTGTTGATCTTGACCCAAGTTCGCCTTGCTTTTCTTAAAGGACTGTATTGTGTACTGTGTGTGATGTGGGGTAAAATGGGGTAGGCGTTGTGGGGCATAATGGGGTACTTCCCCGTGTTGCCCCAAGTGTATTATTTTGTAAAGTCACAGATACTTTTGTGTCAAACAGTGTCAAGACAGAGAGGGAAAACAGCCGTACTCACATGTTCACCTTAGAAAAAGGAACTGCTGGAAATGAAAGAAAAGAGCTCCAAAAGTAAAAGGTTGCAAAAAGAAAAAGGAAAGAAAAGTTCAAATGCGCAGAAGGATACTGAATGTGTGTATTGTGAAGATTTTTATTCGGTCAGTCAGGAAAGTTGGGTTGCCTGCAGCAAATGCAGCAGATGGGCGCACTACTCATGTGCTGGACTGGATGAAAGCAACAGAAACCCAGTATTCATGTGTGAACTGTGTGAAGACTGAAAATGGAATTAGACGTTGTTTTGTGATCATTTTTTGGACTTGCCACAATAGTGTGCTGGTTCCCCAATTTGCCCCAGGAGCCACCCCGTATTGCCCCTTGCATGGGGTAAAACGGGGTCGCGAGCCATTTTTTTTTTTTCCCAATCTTGAATAAATACCTGAACTTGAAATTTATACATTTCTTGCCTTGTCATATTGTTCTTTATGTGCAAACCTTTAATGTTTATACAAGTTTAAGTCCCTTGAATGAATTATACACCTGGGGAAAGATCTTTCTTAAGTACCCCATTTTGCCCCAGTTTCCACCAATGTTATGAGTTTTTGGAGTTTCTGTAATCGTAATTTAAATAAATGATTGAAAACAGGTCAAACCAATCATTAATTTTAAGGGATTGTTTTGAGCCTCCCCAGTTGCCAGTTCACGAGCCGCCACTGGTTTATATGCACAGTTAAATCGAGCTACGGTAATAGCTCAATTAGGCCATGCAATCGGACTGCAGTCCTTGTCCCATTATAGAACCCCAATTCTGAAATAGTTGGGACAAAGTGTAAATTGTGAATAAAATCAAAATGCAATTACTTTCAAATCACACCAGCCAGTATTTTATTCACAATAGAACAGAGATAACACAGCAAATGTTGAACCTGAGAAATTTACAATTTTATCCACAGAATGAGCTCATTTCAAATTTGATGGCTGCTAGAGGTCTCAAAACAGTTGGGACAGGGGCCTGTTTACCATGGTGTAGCATCCCCTCTTCTTTTTAACACAGAGTGGAGGCGTCTGGGCATTGAGGAGACAAGTTTCTTGAGTTTAGCCATTGGAATTTGATCCCACTCTTGTTTAATACAGTCTTCCAGCTGCTGGAGAGTTTTGGGTCTCCTTTGATAGACTTTTCGTTTAATTATGTGCCAAATGTTCTCAATCGGTGAAAGATCAGGACTGCAGGCAGGCCAGTTCAGCACACGGACTCTTCTACTACGAAGCCATGCTGTTGTAATAGCTGCAGTATGTGGTTTTGCATTGTCCTGCTGAAATACACAAGGCCTTCCTTGGAATAGATGTCCTCTGAAGGGGAGCATATGTTGCTCTAAAACCCATATATACACCTTTCAGTATTCATGGTGCTTTTTAAGACATGCAAGTGTCCCACACCATATGAACTAATGCATCCCCATACGATCAGAGGTGCTGGCTTTTGAACTGAACGCTGACAACACGAGAGGTGGCCTTTCTCCTCTTTAACCCGGAGGACACAACGCCCATCATTTCCAACAAGAATGTCAAAGACACTTTGCTACTTTGCTACAGTCCATTTTAAATGAGCCTTGGCCCACAGAACACGGCGTTGTTTCTGGATCATACTCGACAATGGCTTCCTTTTTGCATGATAGAGTTTTAGGTGGCATCTGTGGATGGCACGGCGGGCTTTGTTTACAGACAGTGGTTTCTTGAAGTATTCCTGGGCCCATTTAGTAATGTCAATGACAGAATCATTCCGGTGAGTGATGCAGTGGTGTCTGAGGGCCCGAAGATCACAGGCATCCAGCAAAGGTCCTCGGCCTTGTCCCTTACGACCAAAAATTTTTCCAGTTTTCTGAATCTTTTGATGATGTTATGCACTGTCGATGATGAGACCTTCAAAGCCTTTGCAAGTATTCCACAATTTTTTTTACGCAAGCCTTCAAGGGTTGGAGAGCCTCTGGCCATCTTTACTTCTGTGAGACTCAGCCTCTCTAAGACATCCCTTTTATAGCCAATCATGTCACACACCTGATGCCAGTTAATGTAATTACTTGCTAGATGTTCTTTCAGTTGATTCTCTTATATAATAATTGCTTTTTTAGCCCTTTTTGCCTGTGTCCCAACTTTTTTGAGACCTGTTGCAGCCAGAAAATTTGAAATGAGCTCATTTTGTGGATAAAAATGTAAAATGTCTTAGTTCAACATTTGAAATGTTATCTGTGTTCAATTGTAAATAACATATTGGCTCACGCGATCTGAAAGTCATTGCATTTTGATTTCAGTCACAAGTTACACTTCGTCCCAACTATTTCAGAATTGGGGTTGTACATGCACAGGACGAAATTCGATTTACTGACCAAAGCATGTCTGTCTCCGCTATGATAGGTGGCGATTTACCTTTCAGGTTGTTCGTGTCGCATCTTTTTCTGATTGATCTATTACGTCACAGACCAAACATTTGATAATTTAGCTGGTAGCATAGCTTAGCATGTCGAGTGCATTGACTGTATCAGGACAAGTGACGAGAACATGGACAACCTTACAGTTCTGTACGTTTAATACGCTATGCCTTCCGTACAATTGAGATGAACGCCATCACTGGTGGTTATGGCCTTAGCTGAAGCTAGGCTGAAACGCCACTATGCTGTACTTCGTGCCCTTTCTACTACCCCGGAGTGCCTTTCCCAGAAATGTAGTGGGGCAGTTCCATGAGAATGTGGACACAGGACAAGAAAATTCAAATTGATTTTACTGCATTTTTGATTTGTTCAAGGCAAACCAAGGATATCAGAGGCTCAAACTGATGCCGATTCTTGGTTTCATTTGTATGTTCCAAGTACCAAATGTTTTTACATTCATGTTATTTTCAGCATCTTGGAGGCACAAAATTTGCTGTAATTGAGAGAGAGCCTTGTCCATCATTAATTGTGATATATCTCCAAACTCAACACATTTAGATAGTTCAAGGCAAGCCCTTTCCAGATATGAAGTACATTTTCATTGATCCTTCATCATTTTGGGCATAATGGCCCACAAACTTAGCAACATTGAATGTAACGTGAGTTACCAAAAACAAGGCATTTTTAATCTCCAGCCCACATCTCTGTGAATTAAATCTTCCTCTGCTGTGGGTGTAACCTTTTTGTAGGTACCTAAAAAACAAAGGGTGTCTGAGCAGCACTGGCCCTATTATTTGGGTGTTATTAAGAGCCAGGGGCGTCGTTAGCCCCGGGCATTCCCGGCTGAAGCCCCGAATGATTGGCCAACAGCCCCGAATCTCCCGATCCGCCCCCCAGCCTGACTCCGCCAGCCTTCGTACTTCCGCTTAATTTAATTTCGCTTTGTGGGTGCCCTACCTCCTGCCTGATCAGTTCTGTGCATGCGCAAAACCAGTACTGCGCAAGTGCAGAGAATTCCTGCCTGATTTGTACCACACATGCGTGAACATTTTACTTGACGGCTGCCAGCGACTTTTCTAAACTTTAACAACACAATGGTATACAAATTCTCTACAACACAAGGATATTTTAGAAAGATTATATTTTATTTCATGGTCCTTCAAGTAGCCAGCGACTTCTTTTTACTTTAACAACATGGTAGTATACAAATTCACTACAACACAAGGACATTTTAGAGAGATTATATTTTATTTCATGGTCCTTCATGTATAGATTTTTATTTGAATAGGCGCATTTTGCCACATTTTGCACAAAATCGCCTATGTTCTTTACTTCCAGCGCAAGTCATGGCAAAATAAGGAAACCACGCGAAATCTTATGGAAGTGTTTACAGTATGGGTTGCTCGACAGGAATTTGGGTATTTATACATAATTCATTTTTCCTATCCATAATGTAAACCATGTGGGCCAAAATCGCATATTAACGTAACCCCTCCTTTGTCAATATGAATATGTGATCATACGTGTCCCTCAACAGACATTCACCACATTGATGATGCATTTTCCACATAGCCTACCGCTCTCTATAGGCATCCGGCGGAGGTTTTATTATTTTCCTATTGCGATCTGAAAAACAACGTCAAGTTACAGCTAACAATGGAAAAGAAACGGAGATTCGTGGATGCGTACGAAAATAAATGAATTTTATATCGAGGGAGTGTGATTTTTATTTATTTATTTATTTTTTCTGATGAGGGTACAGATATCTGGAATGCCTGAGTTTAAAATTGGCTATTAATTTATCTACGTCATATATTGTCAATAGGGTCGCGCACAACGCAACAAATTTTAGGGGGAGTCAATAACTGGAGAACTTTAATATTTTATGAAAAAATTTTAATCACACTTTTAAAAGCTACCACAGTTCAAATTTAGGCTCCCCTATGCCGTTTTTTGTGGTATATTGCATGCGGCAGCTGAACTGTAGCCTATTTCATACTTTGATTATTGAATTTTGCGATTAATTCACGGTTTGTATGTTTGCCAATTCCCGCGGATCATATTCCAACAGATCCAGCTGAGTCCGTCGTCAGAAACGAGCTTTGCTTCATATAACGCAACTGAGGAAAGGACTTCTCATGTCGCTTAAAACATATGTCCTCGTTTCATCCGTTCTCTCTCCCGTTCCCTCCATGCATCCTCGGGGAACTAGGATGTAATTTAAGAGACTTGAGACGCAGCCTACTTCGATCGCTTAACCAGCGCTTGAATCGCCAATCCAACCGGTAAAGGGTTTAACTTTTGCGCATGCGTAGAACACATCGGGCAGTGTCGTAAATTTGAGTTAAACAATGCACATGCGCAGAACCGATCGGGCAGGAGGTACAGATAGGGCACCCACACGCTTCAGTACTCAGTCTGGTCACTCGGAGCTCTACCTCGTTTACCTTGGCAGAAAGTCCGCCGGACCAACCAACAAACAGAAGGCGTGGCCGATAGCCATGATGTAGCTGCTGCGCCGTGTTTGAAATTGTAGTCTCCGAAATCAACAATGGCCACGGACATAGATACACGGGAGGCCATTCGCTCTGTCGTGGAGAAAATCCCAGGTATCAGCGACTTATTGCCACAACAAGATGAATGTTTGGTCAGTTTTTTGAATGGAAATGATGTTGTAGCGCTACTCCCTACGGATTGTCATATCTACTTAATAGCCATCATGAAATAGGCACCCTGTTCATCTCTGTGAGAGACAGCCGAACCACCTCAGCTAGCTTGTAGCTTCTAGTGATTCATTCCCCGCGAATTTCACACTATTTAAGTTAGCAGCGAACTTTTTAAAAGCCGTGTTTTTGTTCATGTCACAAGACCTATTCGCTGTCTCAGTGTTATGTTGTCATTATCTATGAATGAAATGGCTGTCTGAGACAGCTAAACGCTTAGAGCCAAACTGTGTTGCTATGAAGTTAGATAGCGAACTCGGTATGATGCTAGCGCAAGTATGGTTAACGGTTCAGTTTTCATGTGTTATGGCCCCAATTTGTTATGGCGTCGATTTGTTATGGCGTCACGGACAGCAAGGGATGACAGACAAAATTGTTAAACTTCAACAGATTTAATTAAACAAACAGAACCAATCTACTCTCTACCCTACTGACCAAGATTGAAATAAAATAAAAAATAAGATATTTACAGTTCCTGTAATGGAGATGGGCTGCTCTGTTGTGATGTCCTGGGACAGGAAAATGCTCCAACACAGGCAAAAATCCACAAAAAGCTTAAAAGGTCTTGAAAAGAGTGACAGGTCTGGTCAAATGTATCCTTCTTGCAATTTCTCCTACTACTACACACTCTCGATTTTTCTCCTTATATACTCTTGTCCAGCCCCCTCCCATTTCTGGGACTTTCCCCTCTGGGCATGCCCTGGACATGCCCAACCTAGCTTCAGACTGGGCTTCACAAAAAAAAAAGTCAATACTGCCATCTAGTGGCTATTTACCACATTACACGTGTCAACGTAGATTTAGGCCCTGATGTAAATAATGCGTTATTCTCGTGGATTCTGCCGTTGGTTTGGGGTCTCTTACATTTTTTTTTTATCAGCAACAGTATCTGCAGGAAAAACGATCGCTCAACAGTTTGTTTCTTGTAAGGAGAACTGAAAGAGCACCTTTGGTTCTTTTAAGTGAATGAGTGAAGGCTAAAATTTGGTAGATGGGCATATGTATGGGTACAGTATTAACTTTAATGTACTGATCAGTTCATTTTCTCTGCAATCCTGGTATGAAGGACTGTGTTTACAGCAGATGTACTAGGCGGCTGAGCCGGCGCATAACATACGTCATTGCCAAACGTTAGTGATTAGTTTACGGGTGCACCAATGATTTTAAACTTCAGACAAGCGCCCACCCACCAGGAAGTAAACACTTGTCAATGACGACTGGCCAGACTCTGTGTATGAAGCAAAGCGAAGTAGCAGAGTCTGGTTTTACCAGGCTACCCCCCGCAATCAACCCAATCAACAACAGTAGCCTCGCTTCCTTGTGTCAAATCACTTTGGATGGCTGACACACTGATGCAGTACTAGCAGCAGCAGGAATAAATGCGAGACATGATCACAAAGGCCAGCCATATGGGGCATGCCCAAATATGGGCAGAGGCGCAGAATCATGAGGATAAATTTTTACAATTTTCAAGTTCAACATAGGGCGGTCTTTACCGCTCAATGTTACATTTGTAGGCAGTTCAGTAGTTGCATGCTGGAAGCGAGGGTTGTATTACTTGCTGGTGATTTCAATCAAATTAATACTTATCACTGACATGGACATCAGGAGGCTTTTTGGGAGAAAGGACAAGGCAAGGGAGCCAGAAGCGATAGAGGAGTTATCGTCCCCCGACTCCCCCCAACTTTAGATAATGCTTCAACTAGCTCAGGTTCGTGAAAATCACATGGCAAGCTAGGTAGCTTGTGACATGCTGGACCTGCCTGAGATGGGCTGCTCTGTTGTGATGTCCTGGGACAGGAAAATGCTCCAACACAGGCAAAAATCCACAAAAAGCTTAAAAGGTCTTGAAAAGAGTGACAGGTCTGGTCAAATGTATCCTTCTTGCAATTTCTCCTACTACTACACACTCTCGATTTTTCTCCTTATATACTCTTGTCCAGCCCCCTCCCATTTCTGGGACTTTCCCTCTGGGCATGCCCTGACATGCCCAACCTAGCTTCAGACTGGGCTTCACAAAAAAAAGTCAATACTGCCATCTAGTGGCTATTTACCACATTACACCTCCATTCCAAAAGGGAAAAATTTTGACTTAAAAGGCAAAATTTTTCTTTTTCAATACAAAAATGGTTAAGTAGACACTTGTATATATACATATACATATAATACAATATGCTAATAAACACAGGTGATATATATACACATATTCAAACACGGATAAGCAATCGGCAATTACATTGTCAGCACCCTTTACATGCTTAATTTCCAAGTCAAACTCTTGTAAAATCAAACTCCAATTCAACAATCTCCGATTTTTTGTTTTCATCTTACTCAAAAAACATTAACGGATTGTGGTCAGTATATACAATCATTGGCTTTTTGCCCCCACAAACATAGACCTCAAAGTGTTGTAATGGATAGAACCAGAGCCAACAGCTCCTTCTCAATTGTGGAATAGTTCTTTGGTGGCGATTGAACTTCCTGGAGAAGTATGCCACGGGATGCTCAATGTCATCAGAGTCACTTCTCTGTAGGAGCACAGATCCACAAGCTTGGTCGCTAGCGTCGACGCTATGGAGAACGGTTTGTTGAAGTCAGGAGATTTGAGCACGGGGAAGTGACACAGCAGAGACTTCAGGCGTCGAAGGCTCTTTGGCATGCTTCATCCCAAGTGAACTTCACGCCTTTCTTCAGTTGGTTGGTGAGACTGAGAGTATCTCAGCAAAGTTCTTGCAGAACTTGCGGTAGTACCGATCATTCCAAGGAAGCGGCGCAAAGCTTTTTTGTTGTCAGGAACTGGAAAGTCCATGATGGCTTGGACTTTAGCACTTATGGGTGGCACGCACCAATAACCCTTCAATAAATCAATCTTGGTCAGAAACTTTGCTTGCCCTACTCTATCGATACAATCATCAATCCCTAGGTATTGGAAACACATCAGTTCTAGTTACAGCATTGACTTTTACGATAATCTGTACAGAATCTAGTACTTCCATCAGGTTTTGGAACTAGAACACAGGGTGAACTCCAATCGGAGTTAGAGGGTCTGATAATATCATGTTCTAACATGTACTCAACCTCTTTCTCAGCAATCTTTCTCTTTTTCAGGATTCATCCGCACGGATGCTGTTTTTTTTATTGGTTTGGCATCACCAACATCTACATCATGAGAGGCTATAGAAACTCTCTTTGGAACATCAGGAAATAGATCTTTATATTTCTTGATCAACCTCTCAAACTGTGAGGGTTCTAAGTGCTGGAGTTTTACATCAAGATTTTGCAACACTTCAGAATTTGACAATTTACATGAAAGAACTTCAGCTTTAATTCTAGGTTCATCATCTTGAAACTCCCCTCATCTTCACAAGTCTCGCCATAGGAGGATCTGAAGTGACAGCTGCAACCCTAGCATTCCTATCATGATAAGGCTTCAGCATGTTAATGTGACACAACTGTTTTGGCTTTCTCCTGTCTGGAGTCTTCACAATGTAATTGAGATCATTGAGTTTTGTCAGAATTTCATAAGGACCATGAAATCTAGCCTGCAATGGATTGGACTGTAAGGGAAACAACACAAGGACCTTGTCTCCTGGTTTAAACTCACGGCTTCTAGCCTTATGATCATACCAAGTTTTCATTTTCCCTGACTTGATTTCAAGTTCTCTTTGGCTAGGTCTAAGCTGCACGCAGTCTTTCCTTGAACTTGCTAACATAGTCTAACAGACTGATATGCGGCTCTTTCTCTTGCCATTGTTCACTCAACAACAGCAAAGGTCCTCTCACTTCATGGCCAAACACTAGCTCAAATGGACTGAATCCAGTAGACTCCTGCACTGCTTCCCTAGCTGCAAACAACAGCAAATGAACACCTTCATCCCAGTCTTTCTCATGGTCATAACAATAAGTCCTCATCATTGTCTTGAGAGTGGAATGAAACCGCTCTAAGGCACCCTGACTCTCCGGATGATAGGCACTGGAAAGAATCTGCATCGCACCTAGTTCATACACAACCTGCTGAAACAATCCAGAAGTGAAATTGCTACCTTGATCTGACTGAATTTCCCTGGGAAGGCCAAACAACGCCAAGAACTTTTATCAAAGCCTTCGAAATTGCAGTTGCCTTTGATGTTGCGTAGAGTATGGCTTCAGGAATCTGGTAGATGCACACATGATTGTCAACAAGTACTGATTTCCAGATCTAGTCTTGGGTAATGGACCAACACAATCAACAATGACCTTGGAGAAGGGCTCCCAAATGCTGGGATAGGCTGCAATGGAGCTACAGGTGGGTCTAACTGGTGTTTTCCCACTACCTGACAAGTGTGACAGGTTTTGCAAAAGTTGGAAACATCTTTCCGAAGTCCAGGCCAGAAGAAGTGTTTCATGATCTTGTCAACAGTCTTGTTAACACCAAGATGACCTCCTAAAGGCAAACTATGAGCCATTGTTAAGATCTCATTCCTGTAGACCTTCGAACAACAATTTGTGACCACTGCCCAATCTGCATTGGCAGGGGATATCAGGAGGGCGCCACTTCCGCCTCAACACTCCATCCTTGAGATAATACCCAACTGAACTGCGTCTATTTCTTCATCAGGAAGGGCTCTCTTTTTAGTACACAAATTTCAGGATCATTGGTTTGATCCTGAATCAACCGCTTTCTGGACAGAGACAAGTCTCCAGACACATCAGAATCACCAGACCCATCTGGCTGGCTGAATAGAGAACTGATAAAAGTGTCTGATAAGTCCTCAAACGGAGAAACCATAGTAGGCTGAACAGAGTCATGAGGCTAACCACGTGAGTCATGACTATTCAAGGTGCTGGACGGCACCACATCATCTTCTTCTTGGGCCTTCTTGGCCATAGCACGAGTCACTGCACAGGAAGGATACAGAGATGGGTCTTCATCGCCATCTTCAGTGCTCGGCTGTGAAGTAAGATGAACAGGGGGAACTACATTGCCCCCAGCCAGGTCATTGCCTAGCAACAGAGAAACACCCTTGATAGGTAGACTTGACATAAGTCCCACCTTTACCTGTCCTGTAACTAAATCTGACTTCAAGAATACAGAGCGGGGGTACAGATACAGTCCTCCCTTCAATACCTTGTAAAAAGTATGAAATCCCCAGAAGCGGTCTCATCACGTAACTCCAAGGAGTCCATCAACAAAAGTGACTGAGAAGCTCCGGTATCCCTTAGGATATATATGGGGACAGGAGGAGAATGCTCATTCAGAGCCACAAATCCCTCTGACACAAATGGAAGGAATTCCTCCTCACAAAGTCAGCAGTATCAGGCTTCTTAGCCTCACAAGGAGCAGGCAATTTAGCAGATCGGTCATCTACTACAAGGGTTTCTAACCTTGTCTTCACAAAGGCATTGGGTTTGGTATCCTTTTCTTGTTCTTTCTTAGCTTTAAGGAACCAACAGTTAGTTGTAACATGACCAGATTTCTTGCAATAATTGCAAACTAGACCACTTTTTGTCACTGTCAGCTTTCACACTTTGTTCAGACCTTTTACTGGATTTCTGAGTACCATCACCAGATTTGTCTTTGTCTTTGGGTGAGGAATCTTGGGTATCACCGTTACCTTTCTTCTGAAATTGGGACCATCTATTGTTACTGCTAGACTGAAATTTGGACTTATGTGTGAGAACATATTCGTCTGCAAATTTGGCAGCTGATTGCAAATTCAGTGCTTGCTTCTCATTAAGGTAGGTCTTAATATCATCCTTGACACAGTTCTTGAATTCTTCAACTAACACCATCTCTTTTAGTGAGTTGAAATCATCCTTGACCTCCATAGAAGTACACCAGCGCTCAAAGCAAACCTTCTTCTCGTTAGCAAATTCAACATAAGTCTGATTGTCAGATTTCTTCAGACCTCTGAATTTCTGTCGGTAAGCCTCTGGAACCAACTCATAAGCTGTCAAAATAACCTTTTTTGACAACCTCATAATCAGAGGAATCATCTGCAGACAAAGCCGAATAGGCTTTGTTGAGCTTTACCCTTGAGGACAGTTTGCAACATCAGAGGCCAGTGTTCCTTTGGCCACTGACAACTCTTAGCTACCTTCTCAAAGCACTGGAAATACTTTATCAACCTCCTTCTCTGAAAATGGAGGCACCAGCTTTACCTCCTGGCTAGTCCAAATTTGTTTTCACCTTGAATTTTGATTTTGAGTAGCTCCATTTGGAGCCTTTCTTCCCTGTCTAATTTTTCTAAATCGAAATCTCTCTGTCTCTGTCTCTCTCTTTCTGCTCTTTCCTCTTTTCTCTCTCTCAAATTCTCTTTTGTTTTTCTTTTTCCTCAATTTCTTTTCTCTCTTTCTCTCTCTCAAATTCTTTTGTTTTTCTTTTTCCTCAATTTCTTTTCTCTCTTTCTCTCTCTCAAATTCTCTTTTGTTTTTTCTTTTTCCTCAATTTCTAGCATTTTTAATTTAAGTTCCAATTCTACATTTGGATTTTCCACCGAAAACTGTTCCAGATCTCCTGGTGCAAACACATTTTCATCAATGTAATATTCAACAATCTCTCTAGCCAGTCTTGCTTTTTCATGGCTGGTTTTACCTCTGTCAGCTCTAACTGTCTGCATATTTCTAGCAGTTCTGTCTTTTTAAAAGACTTCAAAACCTCTCATTATTGGTGATGCCAAGAAATCATCCATTGCTGTTGATCTGCCAATATATATCTAGGAAAATTCAAAAAACAATTTCACAATTTTCAATAAATGACTCGCACTATGGTTCTACCCCGGACCCGAGCCCCCCAATTTGTTATGGCCCCAATTTGTTATGGCGTCCACGGACAGCAAGGGATGACAGACAAAATTGTTAAACTTCAACAGATTTAATTAAACAAACAGAACCAATCTACTCTCTACCCTACTGACCAAGATTGAAATAAAATAAAAAAATAAGATATTTACAGTTCCCTGTAATGGAGATGGGCTGCTCTGTTGTGATGTCCTGGGACAGGAAAATGCTCCAACACAGGCAAAAATCCACAAAAAGCTTAAAAGGTCTTGAAAAGAGTGACAGGTCTGGTCAAATGTATCCTTCTTGCAATTTCTCCTACTACTACACACTCTCGATTTTTCTCCTTATATACTCTTGTCCAGCCCCCTCCCATTTCTGGGACTTTCCCCTCTGGGCATGCCCTGGACATGCCCAACCTAGCTTCAGACTGGGCTTCACAAAAAAAAAAGTCAATACTGCCATCTAGTGGCTATTTACCACATTACACGTGTCAACGTAGATTTCGTCCTGATGTAAATAATGCGTTATTCTCGTGGATTCTGCCGTTGGTTTGGGGTCTCTTACATTTTTTTTTTATCAGCAACAGTATCTGCAGGAAAAACGATCGCTCAACAGTTTGTTTCTTGTAAGGAGAACTGAAAGAGCACCTTTGGTTCTTTTAAGTGAATGAGTGAAGGCTAAAATTTGGTAGATGGGCATATGTATGGGTACAGTATTAACTTTAATGTACTGATCAGTTCATTTTCTCTGCAATCCTGGTATGAAGGGCTGTGTTTACAGCAGATGTACTAGGCGGCTGAGCCGGCGCATAACATACGTCATTGCCAAACGTTAGTGATTAGTTTACGGGTGCACCAATGATTTTAAACTTCAGACAAGCGCCCACCCACCAGGAAGTAAACACTTGTCAATGACGACTGGCCAGACTCTGTGTATGAAGCAAAAGCGAAGTAGCAGAGTCTGGTTTTACCAGGCTACCCCCGGCAATCAACCCAATCAACAACAGTAGCCTCGCTTCCTTGTGTCAAATCACTTTGGATGGCTGACACACTGATGCAGTACTAGCAGCAGCAGGAATAAATGCGAGACATGATCACAAAGGCCAGCCATATGGGGCATGCCCAAATATGGGCAGAGGCGCAGAATCATGAGGATAAATTTTTACAATTTTCAAGTTCAACATAGGGCGGTCTTTACCGCTCAATGTTACATTTGTAGGCAGTTCAGTAGTTGCATGCTGGAAGCGAGGGTTGTATTACTTGCTGGTGATTTCAATCAAATTAATACTTATCACTGACATGGACATCAGGAGGCTTTTTGGGAGAAAGGACAAGGCAAGGGAGCCAGAAGCGATAGAGGAGTTATCGTCCCCCGACTCCCCCCCAACTTTAGATAATGCTTCAACTAGCTCAGGTTCGTGAAAATCACATGGCAAGCTAGGTAGCTTGTGACATGCTGGACCTGCTTCTAGTTGCCTCTGTCATACAGCGTGATTATGTGTGCTTAATTATGTAATCCCCAGCTTCTAACGTTAGTACTTCTGCCATGGTCCAACTAATGATGTGGAAGTGATCAATAGCCTACAAATCATTGCTTGTTCAAATGCGAAAGTAATGGCTCGACGGCTGTGCAAGTTAGCAGAGTGATGGCGTTAGGTCTGTGGTAGCATATATTGGGAATTACTTAGGGGGCGTTTACAGAAATCACATTTGTTTTATTATAAATTGCGCAATTCAGTTATGTGATAAACAGAATCGTATACTCTCAGTCGTGACCTGATCAAGCCACTGCTAATGCCTCGATAAATAAAACCAGGAAACGTGTATCGCAATTAGAAAACCTCTGCAGTTACGGCCCTTCATCTCTCCTTATCTGATTCAACAATTTCGTTCTACGAAGATAATATAATCTTTCGGAAAACGATGAACAATAAGATCAATCTAACATCCCCATTACCCTGTGGGACACAACAGAAACGCTGCGTTTTGGCATTTGAATGCATGGTATGCATAGAATTTAAGAGTGGTCCATAATCATAATAATAGGTGGTATGTATTAACTCAGTTCTATATTTTGAAATACTGAAAAAGTGTCACTTCAAAGTCAAACGTTAGTCGCAAATTAACGCTGGTCGCTATTATACTTAGGTCAATTCAGCTGTGGCAAGTACAGTACTTAACCAAAATCGACCGCAACTTTAGGCAATATAAAGAAACTTTCCCAGTAAGCCATATTCCCATATTTACATGCTTGGTGTCTACGGATTTCCCTAAATTTAAACTTTTAAATTATCTTGATGTTGTCTTTCATTTTTGATTAAAGACTAAAATCACAATCAATTTCTCCCAAGATAATGTGGTTGAATAAACTGAAGTTTTAGGAGTCTGAGAATGTTGAGAATGCTGCGATCAGATGAACGACATTGAGATTTTAAGATGTAGTACGGTGTATGACGTTACCATTACATGTATTTCTCTCCCTTCCAAATTGCTTGGGCTGGCATAAGGAATCTGACGACAATGGACTGGGATATTGACACTACTGCATTTATAGACACACTCACACTGCAATGTGAAACACCTGTTTAATTTTGTTATAAAATATTCACCATGGATATTTGAGTGCAATAAAATTTCCAAAATTCTGATACCTTGGAATTGTTTTGTTTTATTTTGCACTGGAAATGTTTTTGAAACAAGTGGCACACTTAGCCTATGGAAAATGTGTATTGTATTTGGATACAATTTATTGAAAATAAAAACAAGTAAAATTAAGAATGAAAATGATGTGTTTAATTTAGCATAATTACATAGTGTTCTATGCTATCATGTATTTCCTATATTTCTGAGCAGATTTTCAATGGTGTATTCTGATGAAAATGACCCCCCCCAGACTGATTATTAATCCCCCCTGTGCCACCCCACTTTAAAAATCCTGGAACCGCCCCTGCTCGTAAGTGAGGTTGTCCACTTGAAATTGCCTACATTAGTGATCTGAACATTATGCCACATTATAATGAGCCAAAAAAGTCAATTAAAGCACAGCGAAGGTCATGAAGTGACAAAGAAGGGTATTAGCCTGCGTATGATCACACAATGTCGACTCATCGTCCAATGTAAAAATAACTTTTCAACTAAACACAGTCATGGCTTAGGTGCCTCAACATTTTCAGTGAAGTGCGGCCTGAGAAGAGCTCTCATTCACTCTAATCCCATAGGCGGAAATAAAGTTCACTTATCTTACGGCAGCATGGGCACTGTTGTTTACATTGCAAAGTTCATGGTTTTGAGTCTTGGAAAATTGAACCCACCCCTGAAATGCCGTTATTTATCATTCACTTGTGTTCACTGTTCAACATCGAGCCGTTTATGAGCCAAATTACAAGCAGTGATTGAGTTAATGCACAGCGCTTTCCTGAAGAGTTCACGTCTGACGCAAAAGTACTGAACGGCCTAGTCAGGATGGAAGCTAGTCTAGCTAAGCTAGTGATGTATAGGAGTGCTCTTTATCCTTGTCCAGCTACGTTAAAATTGCGTCTTTAACAGCGAGATTTTCAAAATTTTCCCAAGGGAGAAAACCTCAGACCCCCGAAAAATGGTTGGGTCAAGGGGGCTGAAGCCCCCCATGTTTTCAAGTCCTAACAAGCCCCTGTTAAGAGCTGACCTTACAATAACATGAGTTACCGTAACGTGAGTTACCCACCCTCATGGACTTTCTTAAGCCTCAGTCCATGGATAGTTATGTCAGTGTAATTCTATTACTTGCAATAGAACCTTCAGAGTGTTGGTTATCGATCATATGATTTTCAGTTTTGTATCAGTTCTATCTTTTAAGAAATTTTGAATTGAAATGAAGTTATGTTTTTGTGTGGCCTTTTTGCGTAACATGAGTTGCCGAGCTGTTGGTGCCTCCAATTCCTACATTTCAAGGGAGAGCACTTTTCTTTCCCACTGGTGTATGTATATGGATGGGATCTACCTATGTACAGAAAAACACGTGTCACAGATGACTGACAATGACATGACAGCTGATTTAAAATTGATATTAGCCTTAAAGGGCATAAAAACCCCAGGGGATAGGTAATCATTATATGATAGAGAATTACTCTATCACAAAAGATCACAAAACTTATTTATTTTTTACAAAAGTCGATCGCAGATCGCTGCAAATTAAATTTATTGATCACCTCCGGCGGAGTATGCCGACCACGGCACGAGCGCACCCGAAGTATGCATGACATCAGTGCTACAATGCAAACAGGCAAGGTCAACATGGCGTCATACAGTTTCAGTGAATCTAGTGCAGAGATGCCAAGTTTCACGCATTAGGCGTGAGTCTCTCCTCTTAGTGGCATTCACGTTCCTGTGCCGTAGTCAGCAATTATTCAATCAACGCACACTGAAGAAATTCACTCGCGGAATTTAAGTCATTGTGTATCAAGTTAATCAGTTTCACGTGCATTACGGTGGATTTCCCGACTACTGACACGGAAATCGATTATGACTCAGGAATTCTCACGCTTGTCTTTACTGAGGGATTGAAAGCAATGGAATTGCATTAAGACTTTTCAAATGGTCTTATTTCATTAAAACAATTTAAACAATCGTGAAATGCATGCATTCTTTCCAATCCCTGAGTAAAGAGAAGCACGGGAAGTCTGGAGTCATAATCGCCATCCATGTTACTTGTGATGAGGTCCACCTTTACGCAAGTGAAACTGAAACTTCAATGCACAAGGATTTTAATACCGCATGATAATCTCATTAAGCATTCAATGAATAATTGCGGACTCGGTGAATAAGGCTGAGACCTACGCCGAATGTGTGAGACTTGGCATCCCAGGAAACATGAGACATCCGCCCGACGTGCAGATCATGTCTATATCGCGTCGGTCGGTCCAGGACCATATCTGTATGTCAATACGACGCACAAATAAAGTTCAAGATTGAACCTTAGACTGAATCTCAGAAGATTGTCTGCCTGACGTGCAGATCACGTCGGCAATTTTTAAGATCGCATTCAACAGTTTGTGCCGCTGTTTAAGAGCATGAACATCCCCATAGTCCTATCTCCACAATACAGAACCCACAACTTCCTGTAGCTCAGTGCATGTTCTATTCAAAATAAAACACCCTGCAGTGTTAACTCAGATGACACAACTAATATGTGGTTCTACACTTCTACGTCAATATATGGTATTTTTTTGGACGTCTATTGACGTGCAAGACAGGTGCAGGATTTAGGTTGTTTTCACAGTTGTCATTTTACAAGACAAAGCAGGGCAAGCAATTAATAAAATTGATCTTGATTGATTGGCTAATAAAATTGATCATGGTTTGATTCCATATTGGCGTGCCACAACTATTCTAGTGAGACAGAAATCACAGCACAGGGGCAGTATGGTCTCGAAACACCTAAATGGAATGAGACCATAATTTTTTTTTCACCTGTGCTTGCTGCTTTGGCATGGCAAAATGGCCTTTGTGAAAAAGGTCCGACAAGTAATTTAACAATAATCGGCAAGAGCTGGAGCGAGAGCACAGAAGAAGTTGTTGTTGTTGATGATGATTATTATTAACCCAGCAAACATGAGATGTCTGCCCAATGTGCAGATCATGTCAGCAATTTATAAGAGTCACTCCATGCGCACTCTCCAATTCTTGCCTATTAATTGTTTGCTTGTGTCAGACCTTTTTCACAGAGGCCATTTTGACATGTCATGCATCAAGCACACGTGTCATAATTATGGTCTCATTCCACCCAGGTGTTTTGGAGTCATATGGCCCTTATGTTCTGGTTGCTGTCTTACTGGAATGATTGTAACACACCAAGGCTATATGCAATGGAACCATAATCATTTTGATTAGCCTAATTACATCAGCGCTTGCCCAGTTCTGACATGTAAAATGGCAACTGTGAAAAGGATCTATTCCCTGCAACTGTCTTGCACGTCAATAGACATCCAAAAAATACCTTATTTCGACGTCCAAATATAGAACCACATACCTGTGGTGTAATCTAAGTTAACAATGTGGAGTGTTCTTTATTTTCAAGAGTACATATGATGAGCTACAGGAAGTGGTGGGTTCTTCATTACGTAGGGACGGGACTATAGGGATGTTCATGAAGTTAAACAGCGATAAAGACTGCCAATTGCCAACATGATCTGCACGTCGGGCAGACGTCTCGTTTACCATCTCGGTCAAGATTGATTCACAATCGTATATACCCTGGGGGGTGGGACCAAGGACCATATTGCACGTGAAAAGGATGGCACAGAGGATACTCACTTGAAACGCTCATAAAAGCAATTATGTTCGGCACAAGGTATTGGAGCAATCGAGTTTGGCAAGGTTTTTAAGGTTTGTTACTAAAAAACAAACAAGGAAGAGGCTATTCGTCCCGCAGCGTTCCGATGCGAAAGTTCAAAGACTGGGGCAGATTATAAAATGAAATCGCTTATTGGCCCAGTTGTGGGGAAAATAGCAGAAGTGCTTCTCTTATCCGCCCCACCGCGGTGCCAATTGCAGAACTGCTTCTCTTGTCCGCACCACAGATAGCCGATCTCTTTCCCCCGATTAACCCCACTGCTGGGCGAGTCGCCACTTTCAACAAACAAACAAAAAACACACGACTATGATAACATTAAAACACAAAATTGCATGTTAACATAATTCTTAATTGTTTTTATTTTCCCAACACTATAATAATATAAGTCCAGTAAATTATTTTTCATATTATGGATACAAGTTGTCA
Organism: Gymnothorax javanicus; assembly: GCA_029692085.1. NCBI lineage: Eukaryota > Metazoa > Chordata > Actinopteri > Anguilliformes > Muraenidae > Gymnothorax > Gymnothorax javanicus. Next base: position 6,416,747 of record CM056203.1, read on the forward strand.
TGACTTCGTTTAATGACCCGTGGAAAGTAGTCGTTGGGAAACACATCTTAACTACTCACTGCACCTAACCTAACTTCGTGGCGCAGTCGATAGCGAGTACGGCACAGTGGTCGATCAGGTCTAGTTAGACATACAGTATTTTAATTACAACCCCAATTCCAAAATTGTTGGGACGAAGTGTAAATTGTGAATAAAATCAAAATGCAATGACTCTCAGATCACATGAGCCAATATGTTATTTACAATAGAACATAGATAACATTTCAAATGTTGAAACTGAGACATTTTACATTTTTATCCACAAAATGAGCTTATTTCAAATTTTCTGGCAGCAACAGGTCTCAAAAAAGTTAGGACACAAGCAAAAAAGGGCTGAAAAAGCAAATAATATACGAGAGAATCAGCTGAAAGAACATTTAGCAAGTAATTAATTTAACTGGCAGGGCCGTCGCAGGGGGGGTGCGAGGCCCAGTGCCGACTTGATGCGCGAGGCCCTGCTCACGTGCACGCGCATTAATCATGTCAGGCTGCAAGCACATAGCTGTTCCAGTTATACCCGGTGAAATGACATGCATTTTTAGACTAAAACAGCATTATTGTGGCAATAATTTCAACTATGATTTTTCGGATATCATAAACTTTCAAAGGTAAAAAAAAAATCAACTGCACAACGATTGGCTTTTATCATCAAATCAGCTCAGCTTTCACTTTATATTGGCATGTTGAAGTATGACAGTGCGTCACGAATTACTATTCAACAAACACTAATACCTAATGGCTCACACTCACTGATGACAATCGCTTATTTTGACTCATTTCTATGGAAAAAGCTCAGATTAACAAAGGCGTAGGATCCGCTGACAAACACGACAGTTTAACATTTGATTACGATGCAGTATATTTTCTCATACTAGTCAGTCACAAACGCTCTGCCGCAGTATAACTTCAAAACATCAGATTCCCGCTCACCATTCATTCATTAGGTGATGGTCACTTTCCTTGCCTTTTGGGCCGCAAACTCAGCAATTAAATCCTTATAATCCAGCCTGGATGCAACGTCTTTTTGGATAGACAGAAGGGCGAGCCCGCATAGTCTCTCCTGCGACATGGAGGTCCGAAAATGGTTTTAAATAACTTTGAAAAGCTTCGCTACCCCGATGCCAATTATTGATATCGTCAAAAAGACCCTGAGAGCAATCTCACAGTTAGGTTAGGCGAGTGAGCAGCGAGACCGTAGCCTGGAATCCATCCGTATCAAGCTTTGGTCGCTCCCAACAGTCACTAGCTTGAACGTCTGGCTTCAGTCGGTAGACCAGCGTTTGACTTTCAAATATTCGCACAAAATCCATGCGAGATCTGTGATTGGCTCACAGACGCAAGGGTGCCCCACCCCCCCCTTTAGACACACTTAAAAATAAATAAAAATACCACTATTCTGCATTCAACGGAAGTCCCGCCTCCCGGCTCGTGTTCATGCGAGTATTCATCTGAGTGGCAGCAGAATCTCTGGGCAGTGAACGAGCCGGGAGACGGGACTTCCGTTGAATGCGCGAGCTCACTTGAAGCATAACTGGTATTTTATTATTTTTAGCGAAAAATAACCGCGTTTCTAGAGTTCTGAGGATACGAGTGGACAAAGCTGACTTGGATTATACTGGACGATGCGTTGGACGATGGATTGAAAGTTTGTCAAGGGACGTTTTGTGGAGTTTTCCCATTGCTACTGCGTGACCCTATTTGCTTCCAACAAAAAAGGAATTTGGATAATTTTTCAAATAGGCATGGGCAATACAAATGAATAAAATGACAACATTTCTTGAGTTGCTGAGAAAAAAGTTTTTATTATTTTCTAATGATTTTTTGCAGGTAAGTACAGAAGACACAAACAAAGAGTTTGCCACAAGTCCAACGCCTTTACAGGAAAGGGTCTCAGAGCCACAGGGTCCCAAAAATGGCTGATTTTTAGGCATTTATCAACAAAACCCATTGTGAAAATTGGGGGTGAAGCCTGAGGGCATTTTCGAAAATGCAGTCTACTCAGAAATAAACCTGGCCAAATTATCCATTAGGGTACCCTAACAGAAATAATTGATGCTAAAGTCATCAACCCCTTTTCTGAAGTACAGCAGTGCCCCTAGGCCCTTTTTTAATGGAAAATGCTTTGAATTTCACCCAATTATGTTCAACAAACATTAGGTTTTGCATTGATATTAAAAAATGGTATGAATGGGTTGCCTGTGAAGTTTTTTTTTTTGATCAATGGCCTGCAAAAATGTCAAAATTATCGGTGGGAGGGCAAACATTAACGCTACTCGCCCATTACTGTATAAAATGCAGTGAAGTCGCTGATACCGGCAGTTGTTTGCCCTCCCACTGCTACGAAACGTTCCCCCTTCAGTAGCCCGTGGTGATTTAAAAAAAAAAAAAACTTTACACTGTTTTTATAATGTCCATATACCCTCCTCCCATGATAGTTTCAATGAGCTACTGTGAATAATTCATAGTAAAACACAGTGACGTGCAGTCGGAGGTTAGTTTGGCGAGGCAGAAACCTCCCCTTTGCTTGATTAACAATCAGACGATTAACTAGTTTAGTAAGACTATTCGGCGGAATGACGGGCCAGTTTAGGTTTCCGCGGCGTTATTATGCAGTATGTTGAACCTGAAATGCTCACAGGACAGCAGATTTGTGCGTACTTGCTTCCAGGAAGCCGAAGCAATGTCATCAACAAATATTAAAACAGTTCGACTTATGCAGAGTTCAATGCTGAATCAATATACAATGTGTTCTCCTTTAAATCTGGCGCTTTTACACCCAAAAAAAAAAAAAAAAAAGGCGTTTATTTTCAGTCTTCTTTCATAATCCGATTAACAAAATGTTTAAACGATATACAGAATTACCGAGCCGAGAATTTTCCTAATTGATTATTCAGATTTCCATCCTCGCAGTCTCGAATTGAAGGGTATAAGTGAATGAATCTTGTGACCGGTGTTCGCGGTGGCATAGGTAGCAAAATTTGTCAGAACACTGGTAGGTTTTGAACGCCTGGCGCTGGTTTATTCCTTGGTATATTTTACTGAAACTTCACAAATAGGGTCACAGGATATTCTGTCAACTAACTATGTAAGTTCACAGTAAAAATACACTCACCTTTCTTGCTATTGTTGAGAAGAAGTCACGGCGAACTCGCGACAAACTTCAACAACTTCTGTCGAACTAATTTCACATCCCCTGGAGGTCTAGACTGGATGAACAGACTCGTAATTTCTCAAATTAGATGGCTGTAATTCAATCAGGGCCGTAGCTGGGATATCATGTCATCGCGGGCTATTTGAAATCTACCTCCAAAATGGATATTTTTGCCACGCCGCACTTGACAGTTTGTAAACACGGGCGCAAATTGAGGTCACGATTCATCCAACGGGCGAATAATAGCTCTGTTCAAATCGCGTTATTGGCCGTATCGCAGAGCTCATGTATGAAATGCGGTATCCTATTGAAAAGGTTGCTTTTAATCAAACCATGGTGTTCTTTTTGTATGAAAATGGTATTTACATCATTTTTTTATAAGTTTTCTGAGGCTTGTTTACCGCCCCAGTTCAGCTGTTACGCATTCCATTAGAGTTTATGCAGAGCGTTGCCCATGCCTATTTCAAAACTCTCCAGTGGCCATGAAGTTGTGCCAGGTGAAGCACAACTTCGTCCGTTCAAGACATCTAATGGTGAGTAAGTGATATACAAATTATAGTTTTTGGGTGGAGTATCACTTTAATCTAGCTGATGCAATCATGCCCTTCGAGCTATAGCTAATGCCAATTACCGTGAAATACGTTATGTAATTTGAGTATTATTTAATTTAGCCTTTATTATACCGGGGAATCCCACTGAAATAAACAAAATGCAGATATGGCCAAACATTATCCTGTTCAAAACCTAACGACCACTCCAAGAGTAAACGCAAGCAAACCACAATCTAATTTTTAAGCTCATGTCAAGCAACATTCACGAATGCCGTTGCTGGCCAGCTAACTCATATTCGATTGGTGATTCTCGCCAAGAGCAGAAATCATGAATATTCATGTATTCACTTTATTAGTGACCTAAGGGCTAAACGCTGGCTATACGACTGAGGCCAGACTGATAAGTAAGTGACCGTTGGGAGCGACCAGCACTTTATCAGTATGGATTCCAGGCTAGCGAGACCGAGCATGTTACGTATGACGACATAAAAAAAAAAAAAAATGGATAAGCTTTTATCGAGATGAAATGGTAAATAATGAAACTGACGCAGAGAATTGTCATTTAAGGAGCACGATGAGTCAAGTGCAGTGATGTAAAATACGTAGGCTATAAATTTATTTTAAAAAAAAAAAATCACACACCAGCCGCGAGGCCCCCTAAAGGCGCGAGGCCCTGTGCGGTCGCACACTTCGCACAGCCCTTGCGACGGCTCTGTTAACTGGCATCAGGTGTGTAACATGATTGGCTATAAAAGGGATGTCTTAGAGAGGCTGAGTCTCTCAGAAGTAAAGATGGCCAGAGGCTCTCCAACCTGTGAAGGCTTGCGTAAAAAAATTGTGGAATACTTCAAAAACAATGTTCCTCAACATCAAATTGCAAAGGCTTTGAAGGTTTCATCATCGACAATGCATAACATCATCAAAAGATTCAGAGAAACTGGAAAAATCTCTGTGCATAAGGGACAAGGCCAAAGACCTTTACTGGATGCCTGTGACCTTCGGGCCCTCAGACGCCACTGCATCACTCACAGGCCTGATTCTGTCTTTGAAATTACTAAATGGGCCCAGGAGTACTTCAAGAAACCACTGTCAGCAAACACAGTTCGCCATGCCATCCACAGATGCCACCTAAAACTTTATCATGCAAAAAGGAAGCCATTTTTGAGCATGATCCAGAAGCGCCGCCTTGTTCTGTGGGCCAAGGCTCATTTAAAATGGACTGTAGCAAAATGGCAAAGTGTTCTGTGGTCAGACGAATCCAAATTTCACATTCTTGTTGGAAATCATGGGCGTCGTGTCCTACGGGCAAAAGAGGAGAAAGACCACCCCTCCTGTTATCAGCGTTCAGTTCAAAAGCCAGCATCTCTGATTGTATGGGGATGCATTAGTGCATATGGTGTGGGTCACTTGCTTGTTTTAAAAAGCACCATGAATGCTGAGAGGTATATAAAGGTTATAGAGCAACATATGCTCCCCTCCAGACGACATCTATTCCAGGGAAGGCCTTGTGTATTTCAGCAGGACAATGCAAAACCACATACTGCAGCTATTACAACAGCATGGCTTCGTAGTAGAAGAGTCCGTGTGCTGAACTGGCCTGCCTGCAGTCCTGATCTTTCACCGATTGAGAACATTTGGCACATAATTAAACGAAAAGTCTATCAAAGGAGACCCAAAACTCTCCAGCAGCTGGAAGACTGTATTAAACAAGAGTGGGATCAAATTCCAATGGCTAAACTCAAGAAACTTGTCTCCTCAATGCCCAGACGCCTCCACTCTGTGTTAAAAAGAAGAGGGGATGCTACACCATGGTAAACAGGCCCCTGTCCCAACTGTTTTGAGACCTGTAGCAGCCATCAAATTTGAAATGAGCTCATTCTGTGGATAAAATTGTAAATTTCTCAGGTTCAACATTTGCTGTGTTATCTCTGTTCTATTGTGAATAAAATACTGGCTGGTGTGATTTGAAAGTAATTGCATTTTGATTTTATTCACAATTTACACTTTGTCCCAACTATTTCAGAATTGGGGTTCTATAATGGGACAAGGACTGCAGTCCGATTGCATGGCCTAATTGAGCTATTACCGTAGCTCGATTTAACTGTGCATATAAACCAGTGGCGGCTCGTGAACTGGCAACTGGGGAGGCTCAAAACAATCCCTTAAAATTAATGATTGGTTACGACCTGTTTTCAATCATTTATTTAAATTACGATTACAGAAACTCCAAAAACTCATAACATTGGTGGAAACTGGGGCAAAATGGGGTACTTAAGAAAGATCTTTCCCCAGGTGTATAATTCATTCAAGGGACTTAAACTTGTATAAAAATTAAAGGTTTGCACATAAAGAACAATATGACAAAGCAAGAAATGTATAAATTTCAAGTTCAGGTATTTATTCAAGATTGGAAAAAAAAAAAATGGCTCGCGACCCCGTTTTACCCCATGCAGTGAAAGGAGACCCAAAACTCTCCAGCAGCTGGAAGCCTGTATTAAACAAGAGTGGGATCAAATTCCAATGGCTAAACTCAAGAAACTTGTCTCCTCAATGCCCAGACGCCTCCACTTTGTGTTAAAAAGAAGAGGGGATGCTACACCATGGTAAACAGGCCACTGTCCCAACTGTTTTGAGACCTGTAGCAGCCATTAAACTTGAAATGAGCTCATTTTGTGGATAAAATTGTAAAATTTCTCAGTTTCAACATTTGCTATGTTATCTCTGTTCTATTGTGAATAAAATACTGGCTGGTGTGATTTGTCATAGCGTTTTGATTTTATTCACAATTTACACTTTGTCCCAGCTATTTCGGAATTGGGGTTGTATATTTTTTAAACGAGCAAGCGTGAGTAGAAGCAAGGCAGTTGACTCAGGAAGCATGTTTCCAGAAGGGTTATTCCACTCAAATGGGTTCATATTTTCTTTTTTGTATTTTTCCATTTTTGTTTCCTTAGGACGATAATCCTGCCTGGGGGCTCACATTTTGGGCAGCTAATCGCAATAGCGGCCTTGCCAGATGCGCGGTTCAGTTTTCTGCCGCTAGATGTCCTCACTTTCCTTCACGATATCCGGGGCGGTCGGCCGTCCAGCTTATATGAACTGCCGCTTACATATCAATGCGAGAAATTTTGTTGTTAGCTTTCATCGACTTTTCTATAAATCGTTAAAGTGACAGAGACATCTGGTAAGTGAGGTATACATGGATGAAGACTCCAACTATCAACTTCTGGGCAGAAAAATGGGCATTTTGGAGTATTAAATGCATTTCTCCGCCGATAAACACTCCCGGGTAGCCTAGGTGCTGCTCATTGTATACATTGGCAGCCCAGGATCGTAATGGGTTTAACAAGCTTAGACTTTTGAAAACATCTCGTAAAATATATAAATCGTCCCTACCTTCCCATAAATTCTTCTTCTCCAGCTACTCCAGATTGTTATCTTTCGATTAGCTACATTTTGAAATAAATATGTCTATCGATTTGGATACAAAAAATATATTTGTTTTCAGTTTCTTAATCTTGCGCTCTTCCTCTTGAGAGCAATTTAATAGGAAGATGTTTCTACCGTGCATGCCCAGTTTGTTTTAAACTGTCAGTTTGTTTGAGAAGATTATTGGATTCATGGAGAAAACCTGGATTTATTTGCTGAGTAAAGCAGCTAATCGTCTTAATTTGTTAGCTAATTACTAGAGGAACATTAGAACTATTGGGCAGTGACAACGTTTTTGCAGTCAGCTGTATAATCACTTTCCTAAAAAGTTCTAAGCTTTTTTTTCCCCCCACATCGTGCGCTAAGTGGGCTAACCCCCGAGTAACGAATATGCAAAGGCACATTAGCGGAGGATAGCCAAATCGCCGGTTTGTTTACATTATTCAACAGCAGCTTTTGGGCTCTAACCGTCTTTCTTTGTGGAAAAAAAATTAGATTTTCTGACTGATACATGTGTCTTGTGCCAAACATGCATGCACGATTGGCTTTTTTGGTTCATTTAAGTGGTCTGACATGGTAGTAAAAAAGTAGGATATTCGGTCGTAAGCCATGCGGTGCCCGGCCGATGGACATAGGCCTCGCATCAGCTGGCCTACAAGCAACATGTAATTTGGGGGTCGTCTCATGCATCCTTCTCAAATAGCCTCAAATGACAATCGGTGTTGTTGGGTGTAAAGAAATTACGTCGCCATGCGGGGACGTGGGAACTTTCAGCATTAAAACCGGGCATATAGATAAGAATCCTTCAGTTTTAAGTCACTTTACATTGACAGCTGTTATCTCTAATGTATACTTGGTGATCTTACCATGCTGTGCATTCGAAATTATACAAACAATTCAAGAAATCCTGGGGGGTTCGCTCATAGACAGTGTTCCTCTATGCGTCTGTATGCGATCCGGACAAACAACGATCTGCCGCACGGGTCTGAACTGCCCCGGATACAGAATTACCGCCATCTGGCGATCGAGGGTATTGCATCTGGCAAGGCCGCTATTGAGATCATTACTATGATTTTAGGAAGCCTCAAAGCCACAACACCTTAAAATTAGTTACAGTGAATTAGGCTGCATAATTGGACTAGCCTACTGGAAAAACTCTTCAAAAGAACACAATTTTTTAAAAATGATTGATTCACCTCTGGATGATATTACTTTATTGCTGGGAGGACATTTTGTCGGAAGACGCAAAACTGCATTATCGTAGGCTATAATATGCATTCACAATACAAAATGCCAGTTTTTTTGTCTTCTCAAATAATGGTAGAATATTGTTTAACGGACAGATAGATGACCTGAAAACAGTATGTCACTCACCCACTGTAATTTGCAGAAGCATAAAAATGACCACTCCAATCGGTCAGTGGCAGCTCGTTTTAATACTACCAACACGACCGACGATTGACCTCAAAGTGGACATCCAAGGGTCACTACTACACGTCAAGATCATCATATTCATAAGCAACATCTGCAAAAATTGTTTCCAAAGTGCCAGCCAGACAACTCGACAAACTGAAAGCATCCACAGCGGACCCATCAGTGCTTATACAGTGAGTCAGGTGTCGGCTGCGGCACCGTAACCTTTACTGTCGTCACGTCACTGCCAAAACCAATGACAGTGGGCCAGTTTCCAGTGGAAGTGGTGTCATCAGCAGAAGCAAAGTGTCATTTTCTCCAAAGACAGTTTTGTCTCACTCATGCAGATGGAAGAGTGAGTCGGTGCTGGGCAGGTCACTCCGGATGAACCTAATAGTCCATAGTCACTCATTGTGTTTAGGGTGCTCGGATCAACTGAACAGATTTTGTTTACCGTCTGCAACAGCAGCAAGCTTTGATGGTCGTAGATCAGCCTCAGCTTACTGCTCCGGTCAGGTTTAGAGGTATTTTCAGTGTTTCTATCTTGAGCCGATGCAGCCACAGCCAGCAAGGGCGCCGCCATTTCATGTCTAAGCTTCCACAGCCTTCCTAACTACTCTAGACTAATCTCACTGTCCAGAAAACAAACTGAGGAACAATGTGTCAGATGGGTCAAGATGGGTCAAGAGAGGGTTTTTCGAAGAGCGGGATAATGCAAGCCATCTTAAAAGTAGAAGGAACATATCCACAAACAAGGGAGAGGTTAATAATGGAAGACAAAAAAGGTGTAACCTCACCAGATGCACAATGCAGAACAGGAGATGTAATCGCCGGTAGAATAAGGAGGCGAAGTGCAACGACCAGAGAGAAAGAGAGTAGCGCGGACACAGTACAAACACAGAGAATAATAAAGACCAAACGAAAGTACTCGCGCTTCCAAAGGGCGTATAATAGTCCGAACCATGGAAGCAAAGCGAGATAGAAAAAGGGAGACGAAACTCCAATAATTAAAAGATAGAAAGTCATACAAAACCTGACTACAGATATCTTTGGCTATAGTGCAAAGCTAAAAACAGACACTCTAGCAAAGGGGGCGTGCCGGACTTCCTGCTTATATAGAGTCTGGGAAAGCGCCACCCCAGCTCAATCAGCCAGCTGGGTAAAGAATTCGATAGTCCAGGAATACGATATCGTCCCAGGACGAGAGCCGCAAAGAAAAGTCCAAACAACACGCACACCTCACAAACCATGACAGGACCCCCCCCCTCTAAGGAACAGCCCCAGAAGTTCCCAGAGAGCCCCGTGCACGGAACTCAGAAATAAGGGTAGGATAAAGGATATCCCGAGAAGGGACCCAGCACCGGTCCTCAGGACCATAACCCTCCCAGTCGACTAAAAACTGATCCCCACAACCCGCACGCCTCTCGGTTAAAATATGACGCACAGTGTAAACAGGCCCCCCCTCAATCATCCGCGGCGAAGGCGGGGGTTTGTCGACCGGAGCCAGGACGCAAGTGCTAACCGGTTTGAGCCTGAAGACATGAAAAGTGGGGTGGATCCGTAAGGATCTAGGGAGCTTCAACCGGACTGTGACAGGATTGATCCTTCGCACAATGTTAAAAGGACCAATAAAGCGGGGAGCCAATTTCCGTGACTCCACTCTCAAGGGTAGGTCCCGCGTGGAAAGCCAGACTCTTCGGCCAACCCGATAATATGGGGCCGAACGGCGCCTTCTATCTGCGGCGGTCTTTTGTTTCCGTCCAGAGCGCAACAAGGAGGAACAGACCCTGGCCCAAACTGACCGACAACGCCGAACAAAATGATTAACAGAAGGAACCACTGAATCCCTGTCAGTCTCAGGAAACAGTGGAGGCTGATAACCCAACTGAGCCTCAAATGGGGAAAGGCCTGTGGAGGAGTTACCCAGTGAATTGTGGGAATATTCGGCCCATGCTAAAAATCGACTCCACGAAGATGGGTTGTCAACCGCTAAACATCGAAGAGTATTCTCCAAGGACTGGTTGGTTCGCTCTCTCTGCCTGTTAGTCTCTGCAGCCAGAAAACATGGTCCACAACAAGGAGGGCTGTCTCCCGCGCCGAAGGCAGCTTGGGCAGCGCAGCCTTAGAAAAACGGTCAACCATGACCAGGGTGACCGTGTTGCCTTCCGAAACAGGCAGCCCCGTAACAAAATCAAGAGCAATATGGCTCCACGGGCGCTTAGGGATGGGCAACGGCCGCAGCAGGCCAGAGGGGGGGGAGGTGGGAAGTCTTGTTCCTAGCACAGATACAGCACATAGCTACAAACTCCCGGATGTCCTCAATCATGCTGGACCACAAAAAATGTCGGGCCAAGAACTGCTTGGTCCGATGAGCCCCCGAGTGACCCGCCAGGCGAGAAGAGTGCCCCCACTGGAGAACTTGGGACCGCACTGCCAAAGGAACAAACGAACAGCCAGGCAGCTCCCCACCAGGACCGGGATCATTTCTCAACGCCTCGCGCACAACAGACTCAACGTCCCACTGAATGGGAGCCACAATCTGGGCTGCCGGGATAACCGGCTCAGGAATGGGGTCGCGACCTGAGCAGTCGTGAATCCGCGACAAAGCATCAGGCTTGATGTTTTTAGACCCTGGGCGATAGGTTAACGTAAAGTTAAAGCGGTTGAAAAACAACGACCACCGCGCCACCGCGGGGTCGGGCAAAACGAGAATGGGTTCTGAGCTAAATTGTTTCTTTAACTCCTGAAAAGCAGCCTCAGCTGCTGGAGTCCAAGCAAACGACGAGGAGGTATTCTTCTTAGTGAGCGCGATAATGGCGGCAGCTACTGCGATAAAATTATGGATAAACCTCCTATAAAAATTAGCAAACCCCAAAAACCGTTGCACCTCCTTGGCGTTTTGAGGGGCAAGCCAATCCCTGACCGCTGCCACCTTGTCAGGATCCATGTGGACCGACCCTTCCGAAACAATGAAGCCAAGAAACTAAACTGTCTTGGCATGAAAAACGCATTTCTCATTCTTGACAAAAAGCTTGGCTTTGAGGAGAGCCTCGAGCACTTGTCTGACGTGTTGTTTATGCTCCGAGAGAGTTGAAGAGAAAATCAGAATATCGTCAAGGTAGACAAAGACGAATCTCTCCAACATCTCTCGGAGGTCGTCATTAACGAGTGCCTGGAACACAGAGGGGGCGTTAACCAACCCGAACGGCATGACCAAATATTTGTAGTGTCCATTATGTGTATTAAATGCCGTTTTCCACTCATCCCCCTCCCGGATCCGAACCAAGTTATAAGCATTCCGGAGGTCTAGCTTAGTAAAAAACGATGCCTCCTGCAGCCGTTCAAATGCGGAGTTCATCAATGGAAGTGGGTATTGGTTTTTAATAGTGATATTATTCAAGCCCCTGTAATCAATACAGGGTCTCAGGCCGCCATCTTATTTGCCCACAAAAAAGAACCCCGCTCCGGCAGGAGACGTGGAGGGCCGAATAAATCCATTAGCAAGAGCCTCCTGAATATATTCTCGCATGGCCTTTCGCTCAGGCCCTGACAGCAAGTACAGTGAACCCCTGGGGGGAGTGGTACCCGGGTGGAGATAGATCTCGCAATCGAACGTGCGATGAGGAGGTAAAGTCGAGGCCCATTGCTTGCTAAAAACCTCTGCGAGATCAGTATAATCGTCAGAAACATTAGGAGGCAGACAAAAGTTCAGAGCAGCCCCCAAATTCTCACCCTGTGCGGAACCTGCCGTCTCTATGACTGATTCCGAGTCAGAGAAATCCTCTGAATAGCTGCCGCCAGTCAAATTGAGGATCCCACTCCAACCCCTCCTCCGCCCCTTTCTGTAGATTAGGAGGGTTGTGTGAGACAAACTCCTTAGAATCACTCCAGGCGTGAGCCTCCCCCATAGGTTGATGCCCGGGATGACACACCAAACTCTCCCTACAGTGGGACCAACAATCAGTGCCCCACTGGACAATCGGGTTATCCTGACTTCCCCAAATGATATGAGGCCTATGTTCCCATAGCCAAGAGTGTCCTAAAACAACAGGGAAAACAGCAGAACTGATAATAAAAAACCGGACCTCCTCAGAATGGCCACCAAAAGAGATGAACATAGTCAATGATTCAGAAACTTCGGTTATAAATCCAGTTCCCAGCGGGCGACCGTCCAAAGATCTAACAGAGCGTGAATGTAAAAGAGGGCGGATAGGAATGGAATGTCTCCTAGCCCACTCCGCATCCATAAAACAATCCACAGTGCCAGAGTCCACAAAAGCTTCGATAAATATTCTCTGTCTCCCCACAGTCAATTCTACAGGGATTAAAGTTCGGAAGGGAAATTGGGTTTGTCCCTCTAGTGCCCCCCATACCGTTAGAGGGACTTCCCGTTTCCCTGAAGCTCAGGGCAGCGTGGACGGATATGTCACGATTTGTTACAATTATAGCAGATTATACGTCTCCGAACGGGCTTACGAGCCCGGCTCTCATATGAGCCATCAACCTACATAGGCTCACCAGGAGTGGAAATTTCAGTGGGTGGAATGGGAGCTGTATGCATGCTGCTAGGAACATTAGCTCCGTTGCCAGCAACAGTCAATGCAGTTCATTTCTCCCTGTTACGTTCGCGGATGTGATTATCAATTCGCACCGCAGTGCGAACCAACGAATCCAGAGACAACCAAGGCTCCAATGTAGCCAGAACATCCTTAACCTCCTCAGCCAAAGCGTGAATGAACACTGTCATAAGAGGCGCTTCTGGCCAGCCTGTCTCTGTCGCCAAGGAGCGAAATGTGATTGAAAACTCAGCGACTCTCTCAGAGCCCTGCCTTAGATGCATTGAACGCGTAGCTGCGTCCTGACCACAAACGTCCTGATCAAACACCGATACCATTTCTCTAACGAGAGTCTCCACAGTATTCACTACCGGTGAATTAGATCGAATAAGTGGGCCAACCCAAGTGAGTGCTGTGTCGGTTAACAGGGATAAAATAAATGAAACCCGAGACTCTTCATTCACGAACCATGAAGGCTGCGCTTTAAAAAATATCTCACATTGGGCAATGAAATCTTTACATCTTCCTGCCTCGCCTCCATATCTTGGGGGTAACTGAAGCTTTGGCTCTCGGGGAAGATGTACAGATTGTGCTTGTGCAACATTTTGTGTGCGCAAAGAAAAATCCAAACAACACGCACACTGCACAAACCATGACAGGAGATGGGATGGTGCCCAGTGGACAGATTGTATCATGCCAAGTCGTGACCTGATGGAATTTTTCCGGGGCCTCTGACATCTTGAAGGAGGACTGCGCAGGAGTGGGATTGTTGGGTGAATCTGGAAGCATGACTGGCCGTGTGAAAAAGTCTGGTATGGCAGTCCTCATCCCCTAAAAATGGGCCGGAAAGTCCTCTGCAATGAGAGATGAGTTTGGAAGAAGAGGGGTGGGGTGTAAGCAGAGGAGAAAGTTGTGAAGAGTTTACGCAGGTTAGACATGCATGTATTGATTTTAGAATGAGGACTGAGCCAGTGTGGTGATGGATGACTGAATGACCATCTGACTAAATAGCGGAGTTTTCTGAAAAATGGTCCTTGGCTCCAAGTCCCACGACCTGAAAGCGCCTGGTCTGGTGCCATGAAAACAATATCATTGTCGAGTCTTATACATTTGAAATTCAAAATTCTGTTTCAGAAATTTATTAATTTATTTTTGATAAGTAAAAGGCTCTACTGTCTCTTGTTCTGAGAAACTGAATTGCAAAATGAATTCCAACCAAGTAAATTCTGCCTCAAAATATTGTAATCTAATAAATCTGGTTTCACATGCTTTTGAGCTTAGCAATGTCTTGTTGCTCTTAGTGAAGCCCATCATCATATTCCATAGTATTCTGGGGTCCTCCACACACCCAGCATTAAAACCTATAAAGTCCGTGAATTCTGTTATGAATTTGAACTTAAGCTCAATTGCCTTATTAACTTTGTTGTGGCTACCCAAAGTAACAGAGCTACTCTCAACAATGGTTTTACGTATATTAATGGCAGATGTGATGAGGTCAAGGCCTGCTGTCAGTGTGGCTCGTTCAGCCTGAATAGCACTTATAGCTTTTCATCTATGTCTTTCCCCACTTGTTCAATCTGGGTGAGGCTCAGTTAGAAGTAATCACACTGTTTTTCCAATGAAAACTCAGCAATGGGACTAACCTCCTGGTGGTAGCTTTTGCTTTTCTTTGCCATTATCAATAGTTACCTGTAATCCACGGGAGATTAGAAAATATGAAAACCAGTAGCTTTAAAAATAGATAATTTTGCGAAACTGGGCAAGGAGCTAAAAACGTGGGCTGCCATCTTGTCCTCTTGATCACATGACAAATAACTTACCTTTTTTTCTTCTGTTGCAGCCAGGTTCCTATAATTTATCATCAATCACTGGAACTCCTTGTGCATCCTGTTGCCATGTAGCTGAGACGACTCAACTCTATCCAGTGATTTGCTGGGGGCTACATTAACTTGGCTATAAATGGTATCACTGATCAGTTGCTGCAGTGACCTCTGACGCCATGACTGCTCTCTTTATGGTCCTCTTGCTGCTGTTGTGGGTGGAGCCAGGTTGTGAGGGCGGGCGGGTGCTGGTGTACCCGGTCGATGGGAGCCACTGGCTGAACATGCAAGTCCTGGTGAAGGCATTGCACTCCCGGGGGCATCAGGTCACGGTTCTGCGGTCTTCCACCAGCTGGTACGTCGCCAAAGATTCCCCTCACTACACCTCCATCACTGTGGAGCAGGAAACTGCGCAGAATATTGAGAGTGAGGACTTCATGGCTGAATTTATGAACAGGTCTCTGGAGCTACGCAAACAACAGGGTACACCCCTGGGTTTCCTAAAAATCTACTTGAACCTCTTTCAGGCTGCATATGAGAACAACCAGGTGGTGGCCCACGTGGCTCGCACTATGTTCAAGGACAAGGCACTGATGAAGAGGCTGCAGGAATCCCAATTTGACCTAGTCCTGACTGACCCAGCTCTCCCCACTGGGGTCCTGCTTGCGCACTATCTAGAACTGCCCCTGGTCCTAAACGCACGCTGGATATATAACGGGGACAGCCACTATGCCATCGCCCCCTCGCCCCTCTCGTTTGTCCCAGTGTTGTTTTCCCAAAACTCAGACAGGATGGACTTCTGGCAGAGGGTCTCCAGCATTCTGTACCACGGGATTAGACTCTACATGTACCACTTTGTGGTTAATCCGCCATACCAGGCTATTTGTGAGGAATTTTTCCCCCCAGGAGTCGACACCAACTCACTTATCCAAGGAGCTGATCTTTGGCTGATGAGGGTGGATTTTGTTTTTGAGTTTCCGCGCCCCACCATGCCTAACGTGGTGTACATGGGAGGATTCCAGTGTAGCTCCACCCAGCCGCTGCCCCCAGAGCTGGAGGATTTTGTGCAGAGCTCCGGGGAGCATGGGGTGGTGCTCATGTCACTGGGCACCTTGCTCAGCAGCCTTGACCCCCACATTTCGGCGGTCATCGCCTCAGCCTTCGCCCGCCTGCCTCAGAAGGTGCTGTGGAGGCACTTGGGGACCCGGCCCTCTACCCTGGGAAACAACACCCTGCTGCTGGACTGGCTGCCGCAAAATGACCTGCTGGGCCACCCTAAGATCCGCGCATTCGTCACACATGGGGGCACCAACGGCCTGTATGAGGCCCTCTACCACGGTGTACCCGTGTTGGGCCTACCACTCATCTTTGACCAGATGGATAATATGGTGCGGATCGAGGCACGGGGTGTGGGGATAGCATTGGATGTATTGTCACTGGAGGTGGACTCTCTGACCCAGGCCCTGCGGGACATCCTGGACGAGCAGAAGCCCTACAGGGAGAACATGCGCAGGCTATCCCGACTGCATCGTGACCAGCCCCTAGAACCCCTAGACAGCGCCATCTTCTGGATAGAGTTTATCATGAGGCATGGAGGAGTGGCACACCTGCGCACTGATTCTTACAAGATGCCCTGGTACGCCTACCACTGCCTGGATGTGCTGGCCTTGCTGCTGGGCTCAGCTGCTGCTCTTCTGCTTCTCATTGGCGCCACCTGCAGGTGTTTATGTCACAAACTCTGTAGGACCAGGAAAGTCAAACAACAGTAATGCCACGCTGGTTCCAGGGTTGACAGTGGGGGCGTGTCCTAATACTAAAGCTGACCCCATTTCTTTGGCTGGTCGATTATTTGGTTGATAAAATGTCAATATATCAGCCCACTTTATATTTTTTCTGCGCATAAACATGTTTCATGTGCTTCATTGGTGAATATTTAAGATTGAGTTGTTATTTGTTCGCTATTAGTAATTTGTACAGAGATATTTACAGGCTACTGAATTTGTGACTGAAGTGCATCCCAATTACATCACAGGCATTCCTACTGCAAGTTCAGGTTTAATGTAAACTTGGAGCTGAAGCCCGCTGCTATCTCAGATTAAAGAAAAAGAGAACACTAACTGATGCTCTTGTGGCAGAAGACTGACTGGCCTAATCAACAAGAGAAATTTGACACCAGCATACCAAAGAAAGCCTGTGTTTTTTTGCATGTTTATTCGCAGAATGCTATTACATCATATAAAATTTACTTCGCGCAGCATTAACCAGGCATACGTATCCTATTGCATTTTTCGAGTGATTTAATTGCTTATTATGTGAGGGTTCTTAAAAACGGTCATTGGCCAGACGGATCAGAGAAGGATACGTTTTTACAATAGAGAGCACTTTATGTTCACTCAGTATTGCAATTTACAAGTTGCGATTTGAGGCATTATGCGGGGATTTGTTTTATCACATTCATTTTGTTGGTAATTTTGTTTATAAGTCATTTTATTATTAATACTATCTACTCAATAGAGTTCAATTTTAAGCATACTTCTACCAGTTGAATTGTGATTGTTGTTTCAATAAATTTGAAAAAACAAGGCCTTTGTTATTTTTCGCTGTTGGTGTGATCTGTATCATCAGCTGTTTTATTTAATCACAACTGAACACAACAAATTAAACCCTAAAAAATGTATAGCCAAAAGGAAAATCAAAATAACTTTTTGAACCAACCCTATTGTTGATTTAATATTGTTTTCATTTTGTGTCTATTTGAGAAACTACCAGAGTCCATGGGAATTTTAGACTTATAGATTGTTATAGCAAACAATTTCAAGACATTTTTACAAAAAAGATTTTAAATCCTCAATAGACCAATCAGGTTCATTAAATACAGTGGTGGTCATGGTTCCGCTAATCCGCCAACCGCTAATCAGCAAAGCTAACCTTTTCTTTTGCGGGTTAGCATTTCCACCAACCTTGAAAACCCTTAGCGGACTAATTAGCTTCCACTAAATTTAATTCCGCTAACTCTAAGTCCACTAATATTTTCTTTACCGGTGGGAAAAAAATAGTTTCACGGGTTGTAAACCCTGCGTCACGTCCGCGCAACAACACAACAACTGCAGGACATGCTACAAGAACTCAGCAACCGCAGCAAAGACGTTGGGCTCAGACTTTGCATAAAGAAGACCAAAGTCATAACAGAACACCAAACATGTATTCACATCAACAACGAGCAAATAGAAGTTGGTCACTACATCTACCTGGGGCAACGGTACAGTCACATTGACAAGAACGGCACCAACGAAATACACAGACGTGTTGCAGCTGGCTGGCAGGCATACTCCAAACACAAGCACATCTTCAAGAGTAAAATGCCTAACCACTTGAAGCGCAAGGTATACAATCAATGTGTCATCCCATCTATGACATATGGGGCAGAAAACTGGATATTTACTCAGGAAATGAGCAACAAACTAGCCATGGCATAACAGAAGATGGAGTGAAACATGCTCAACATCTCCTGGAAAGACAGAAAGACAAATGACTGGGTTAGGGACCAAATAATGGTACACGACATAACAGAGGCAGCGCGACTCAGGAAGAGAAAATGGGCCGGGCACGTAGCTAGATTGAAAGACGACCGGCAGACTTCTAGAATCACGGTGTGGCGACCTTATGACGGAAAGAGAACACGAGGTAGACAGTCAAAGGGATGGACAGATGACTTACAGAAATACTGGGGGACGGAAGCTTGGAGCAGAGTGGCACAAAATCGATCTAAATGGGGTGATCATGCAGAGGCCTTCACCCAACAACGGGAAAGATCGGGCTGATCATCATCATCAAACCCCATATGATCATACATGTTTGTTCCTACCTGTTGTGAGTGCATCTACAACAGTCAGCTCGCTGCTGGCTGACTACGCGATTTGTCAATGCAGTAGCAGCTGAGCAGCATGATGTAATTTTGCAGTTCAATTTTCCTCCAGTAGCCTAGCCAGAACTGAAAATTGGCTTCTCACAGAAAATCCCTTAACAACAATCATTAGTGCTAACTTGTTCTTGGCCATTTTTGTTTATTAACATGTTTTCCAATGACAAGAATAATCCATTCGCAATTAAAGACAGCCTCCTTCTGAATGCGATCTAAGAGGGATGAACTAATAGGCTAATTCAGTTCAAAAAGATAATGCAAGCTACTAATATACCTAACGAAAGGTTAACTGCTCTGGAACTTCCGTGCGACCTTTTTGGTACATCAGGCGATATAACCTGTGCTACATGATTGTTTAAATTACATCAAAGACAAAGATTTGAAACACCTACATACAATTTTGAATAAGGCTGATTGAAACGCACCAAATTGCGCTTACAAATGAATGATTGTTATTTTACTGGAATTAACAATATTTGATAGCGTGGCGTGTTTTCTGAGAGAGGAGAATTTGTTGTAACTTGGGAAAAATTTCAGTAAATCTTTCTTCTTGGCTGTTGATGCGAGTGATCAAGGTGCTGGCGCTGTTCTACTTCAAGAAGGCTCTGAAAATGTCCATCACCCCGTTTGCTACTTCTCAAAAAAATTTAACCATCCGCAACGGCGGTATTCTACTATCGAGAAGGAAACATTAGCCCTTGTACTTGCTGTTCAGCACTTTGAAGTGTATTTGGGTGCGTCTGACAAAATTGTCGTGTTTAGTGATCACGATCCATTGAAGTTCCTCAGCCGCATGAGAAACGCTAATCAGCGACTGATGCGGTGGAGCTTGATCCTACAGCCTTTCAACCTTGAGATCAAGCACGTGCGTGGCGCTGACAACGTTCTCGCTGACGCTCTGTCAAGGATACCTTAAGCCTTCATGCTTACAGTAATAACTGTATTGTCATGGTTAATTTGTGTTTTTGTGTATCTATATTTATTACAACATGGTTGTATATTTTTGAGTTAAGAAATTGTGCTTGCACACATCTCTGACTGTGGGGTGTTTGCAAGGTAAACCATAAGTGTTTTTGAATATCCAGTGTTATGGAGACTGTAGTCACCATTTTGGTATGGGGGTGTGTTACGTCCCTCTTTGCCCTGAGGTGCTGCTGCTTTCTCCAGTGCATTATTAGGCTGCTCGGCAGTGTATTTGTGTTTTGTTTTTCTTCCTTGCTACAGGTGAGGCCAATTGCGTGTGGGTGGAGCCGCTCCCTATTAAACCAGTGAAGCCAGGCAGAATGTTGGAGACTTTTGGAAGCGGTTGGCTCCCACGCCAGTTGTGCCTTGCTGTGATTTTGGTTCTCCCATTTTTCGTTACATTGTTTAACTTAATTTAAATAAAAAACCCCTAGACACGAGTTCTTTTGACTTTGGTTCGTTTATGTTATGACCAGTGTGCCTGGCCGTAACACCCACATATCACGCTC
Source organism: Gymnothorax javanicus (assembly GCA_029692085.1). NCBI lineage: Eukaryota > Metazoa > Chordata > Actinopteri > Anguilliformes > Muraenidae > Gymnothorax > Gymnothorax javanicus. The sequence continues at coordinate 6,437,100 of CM056203.1, forward strand.
TAGGCAAATAAACATACATAGGAAAGAGATAGTTGTAAAAACGCCAATAGCATAAAACGAGTCAATAATAAAACGCGTCATTTGCCCCAATAATTACCAACTTATTACCCAATGAGAATATGTTGCGATCATTTAAATGTCAGGCTGTTCAAGTTTGTTTACCCTAAACTGTCATGGATGAAAGTTCAAAAAGGACGTGAAAGCCCAACTGGAGCCACGACCAGTTACTGCTGCTGGCCCAGTTGGTGCTGGAGCGAAAGCATGTAGCCAAAATCAAAGGGAAATTTGGCTCGGGGATGAAAAGCAAATCCAAGTGGGATGCGTGGGATAATATCAGCCTACACATCAATGCTGCATTCCCCGGTGTCTCGGACGGACGACTGCGAGAAGCAGTGGTATGGACTGCAATCGCAGGGGAGGTCTGAGATTGCAGCCTATAAACGGGCTATCGTTCAAACAGGAAAGCATACTAAGCTTGGTTTGTAATTTATAGCCTACAATTTAAATATGCATACAAAATATGACATAGGCTGGTATTATTATGATGATCTATTAAATGTAACCCTCCCTCAATAGCCTAATAAAATAATTCATGCATAGCAGGAGGTACAGCACCAAAGCTACTGTCCCCGAGCAAGTGGCATCTTGCAGGCACATAATGCCTGTCAAATAATTGGCATAAGCTGCTTTCCATTAAAATGCGAGTCTTGCCTGGATCCTGGCCATTTCGCAACAATGTCCAAAATATTGTATTTGGCTTCAAATACTGTCTGGGTGTTGATGGAATGAACTTTTTTTCTATTTACAAATACCTCTTCATCTTGGGTCGGAGAAATAATTCAAATATGGGTCTCGTCAATAGCACCGATGATACTGGGCATACCTGAGATGTGCATGAATTCAAGTGTTATGGTTCTGCCTTGTGTGCTTGTTGTACCCCCGCTACGAAGTAAGCGGGGGTATATAGCGGCCCGCCCGTCCGTCCGTCCGTCCTTCCGTCCGGGGTCATATCTCAAAAACCGTTGGAAATATTTCGACCAAACTTTGTACAATCGTGAACCATGTCACAAACTACGCATCCAGTCATTTTCAGCTTTCTGGGATGTCAATTTTCTGACGTTTCCATGGAAACGTCACATTTTGTACTTTATTCTATAGTGGACAATGGGGACAAGTTTTCTCGGAAACTACTACACCTAGATGAATTAAATTTTGTTTGTAGGTACTCCTGACGATACTCTTGAACGAGTTCGAAATCCAGTTCGAAACTTTATTTTTACGGAGTTATTGCCCTTGAATCTTTGATTCGACTTAGTGCAAAAATCCGCGGGATGCATCAATGGGGACAAATTTTCTCGAAACTATTACACCTAGATGAATGAAATTTTGTTTGTAGGTACTCCTGACGATACTCTTGAACGAGTTTCGAAACCCAGTTCGAAACTTTATTTTTTTTTACGGAGTTATTGCCCTTGAATCTTTGATTCGACTTAGTGCGAAAATTGGCTGGGACGCGTCAATGGGAACAAGTTTACTCGGAAATTACTACACCTAGATCAATGACATTTTGCTTGTGGGTAATCCTGACGATACTCTCGAACGAGCATGAAACCGAGTTACGAAACTGTATTTTTTACGGAGTTATTGCCCTTGAATCTTAATTCAACTTAGTACGAAAATCGACAGGGAGGCATCAATGGAGACAAGTTTGTACACTAAATGGACCTTTTTGGTACTTGATTTGAATATGACTGCATATTTCATTTCCATAGAAGCGTTATTTGCTATTGACATTCATTGAGCGACAAATGGGGAGCGGGGGTACGTGAGCTTTGCTCGCTTTTTTCTTGTTTGTGCTCGTGCGTTTTTCCCCCGTGTCTCTCAATTTGTTTTTGAGCTCCATTCCCGCGGTCTGACCATTGATTCCCTCTTGCCCTGACTCCTGTGGTGTCGTGTGACAGCCTTCAGTGTGCCCGAGTCTCGTGGTCCAATCACATTTCCTCTTTCGGTTTCGGCTGTGGTATTTCATTTATTGCTTCCACCTGTGCTTAATTCTGGGTCTCGCAAAACTCTGAGTGAATGCGTTCTCTGATAGGGCCATTACTAACCCATACTAACCTGCACTTAAGGGTGTTTGTAAATATCTTGTCACGTAATACTAACATTATTAACCCATTAGCGAGTGCGAGTGTTTCTAGCTTTTGTAAATTCCTTCCTAAGCTTTCCCGAATTAACTGCATTTAGAGCTATGCTTTCCTTTGCTTCTCTTGTGGTGCTTTTTACTGGTCAAGTTTAGATTACCTCAATCTAAACTGTCTAGCTTGCGTGATTGTCTCGAGTCATGATTGTTAAACTAGTTCTCGTGTAATTTGTTCATTAATCCCATGTGTTTCTGTTTCCACGGGAGATTGCCTTCCGTATCCCCGCCTCCTCCCATGTGTATTTAAGCAGGGAAGATTGAAGATTGAGACGTCAGACGGGACTTCGTTGTTTTGCATCCTGAGTTTTCCCTAGCCTCGTGTGCCCTCGTCTTGTCTGCCCTTTGTTTAAGTCTCCCAGTGTTCCCGTCAGTTTAGTTAGTTCCAGTTTTTGTTTCTTTAGTCTAGCCACTCCTTGAGTGAGTACTTCTGTTCCCCCCTGCCTTTGGCAGTGTACCTTAATTTCTCCTGTTGTTCAGTGCATGTGCACGGTGTTTTGTTTCTGGCCTGTGCGCCTATTTCCTCCGAGTGTTTGTGTTGTAATAAACACTTCTGGATCCTGCGCCTGGTGTCCACCTGTCTACTTCCTAACATCAAGTTTGATTCTGTGTTGCTGGCGAATGTCCATTGGAAACCGGATAAACTGCCGGATGATATGGGGTTCACAGAGCGCATTGATTGTTTGTTGAATTGAACAACTGACAGATGATTGTGAAATCCCTAAATTGTCCGTGGTGCAAAGTTCAGTTTTTCCAGTGGCCAAGTAACGAAGTGTTGTCAAACATTTTATTTCGGGGCTTATTGGGTTGTTTCTCATGGTTGGAGACGTAATTCTCTCCCTCACCAAGTCAACAACTAATAAAATCCCTTCACTGTTGATCCGATATCTTTTCAACAACTGCGCATCATTCAGAATTTCCAAGTCATTCCATCTTTCAACAGCAGCAGCCATTTTCAGATTCTTTGTGAATAGGTTTTAGCGAGTTAGGAGTCCTCTTGACTACTTTTAAGCTCTCCCAGACTTAGGAGCTACTTTTAGGCCTAAAATGCTTTGTGAATCATACTTCGTAAAAATAATTAGGAGTCCTAAATTTTACGACTGACACGCCCATTTTTTTTAGGAGTTTCTCCTAAATCCGGCAGTTAGGACCTACTTTTAGCGTTAAGATGCTTTGTGAATACGGTCCCTGAAGTCTAACAGGAATTGGCAAACAAAGGCCAATTCTACAGCAACGCTCTCTGTGTTTACGCTACTCAGCCACTGAATGTCGCTGTTGCTGAATTTTAGCTCTAGAGTGTAGTCAACTGCTGAGCATCGCTTCCAGTAAACTGAAGTTCTGCGTGAGAAATTTCTGTATCGACCTTCCACCATTAACTGAATGTCTCTCTTTGAAAGCTTATGAATTCTTTCTTTATAAACTTATGAAGAATGTCAGTGCAGTTTCTATTTGCAAACCTCCACAGGGTTCTTTTTTTTTTCCATCTGAAAGAAAAGTACACTGAATTCAAGAATTATCTGCACCCTTCAATTAAGTCAATAAAACTGACTGTATAAAACAAGCAACGAGCAATCATTTTCAGGTCCAAACATATGGGGATTTCATATAATTTAATGGTAATATGAAAAAAAATTAAGTTGGACTGAGTGATATACTTTTTCAAAACGTGCTTCATCCTCTCTGACTTGTGTTAATGTTTGATGGAACCTACCTCGAAAGGAGATGACTACTCTGCGTCTTCCTGTAAGGTTGATGGACCCTTTTGGATGCAGATCCTCTATGCAAAACATTTAAAAATCCTGTTTCCATGTCTGAGCTTATGGTCTGCCCTTTTCCATTCCGCCGACAGGTTTTCAACACGGTTCAAGTATGGAAACTGGGATGTCCATTGCAAACTGTGGATTTTTTTTCTGAAAGCCATTTTTTGTTGATTTTGATGGAAGTTTGGGGTCAGTGTCTTGCTAAAAGGTCCATCTATGGCCAATTCTTTGCCTCAAGGGAGTGGTAACCAGGTGTTCTGCTAAAACATCTGAGCCTTCAGTGAAATTAATTTCCCAACAGATTTTAAAGAATCGCTGCGCCACTTGCGGCTTTAGAACTGTAAAGCATCATTAACCCTTTGAGCGCCATAGGCAACTATAGTTGCCCAATGGTGTAAGATATCAAAACCAGGTGCTATTGAAAACCTATCATGTGTCGAGTGGGAGCTCTTTTAAACAAGTTGACACATGATAGGTTTTCAACAGCTCAGGATAATTACATTTTTAATTCCTTGAAAATTTATTCAGCACTTAAAGGGTTAATCCACCACCATGTTTTACCTTGAGTACCAGTAATTTTAAAGAATCGCTGTTCCACTCGCTGCTTTAGAACTCTAAAGCATCATTAATCCACCACGTTTTATTTTGAGAACCAGTGATTTAGGGGGACGTGGTATCGCAGTGGTTAAGTGTCCTACTAGATCACTCCGCTCTGCCACTTCTGGTCGCTTGGCTCCACCTCCTCTCCGTTCCTGCTCATCCCGCTCAAGACTGCCGTCTGTCCTGGCTCCCTGTTGGTCAAATGATCTACAACCCCAATTCCGAAATAGTTGGGACAAAGTGTAAATTGTGAATAAAATCAAAACGCAATGACTTTCAAATCACACCAACCAGTATTTTATTCGCAATTGAACAGAGATAACATAACAAATGTTTGAACTGAGAAATTTTACAATTTTATCCACAAAATGAGCTCATTTCAAATTTGATGGATCCTACAGGTCTAAAAAAGTTGGGACAGGGGCCTGTTTACCATGGTGTAGCATCCCCTCTTCTTTTTTTGACACAAAGTGGAGGCGTCTGGGCATTGAGGAGACAAGTTTCTTGAGTTTAGCCATTGGAATTTGATCTAACTCTTGTTTAATACAGGCTTCCAGCTGCTGGGGAGTTTGGGGTCTCCTTTGATGGACTTTTTGTTTAATTATGCGCCAAATGTTCTCAATCGGTGAAAGATCAGGACTGCTGGCAGGCCAGTTCAGCACACAAACTCTTCTACTACGAAGCCATACTGTTGTAATAGCTGCAGTATGTGGTTTTGCATTGTCCTGCTGAAATACACAAGGCCCTCCCTGGAATAGATGTGGTCTGGAGGGGAGCATATGTTGCTCTAAAACCTTTATATACCTTTCAGCATTCATGGTGCTTTTTAAAACATGCAAGTGTCCCACACCATATGCACTAATGCATCCCCATACCATCAGAGATGCTGGCTTTTGAACTGAACGCTGATAACAGGAGGGGTGGTCTTTCTCCTCTTTAGCCTGGAGGACACGACACCCATGATTTCCAACAAGAATGTCAAATTTGGACTCATTTGACCACAGGACACTTTGCCACTTGCTACAGTTCATTTTAAACGAGACTTGGTCCACAGATCATGGCGGCGCTTCTGGATCATGCTCAACAATGGCTTCCTTTTTGCATGATAGAGTTTTAGGAGGAATCTGTGGATGGCACAGCAGACTTTGTTTACAGACAGTGGTTTCTTGAAGTATTCCTGGGCCGATTTAGTAATGTCAGTGACAGAATAATGCCGGTGAGTGATGCAGTGGTGTCTGAGGGCCCGAAGATCACGGGCATCCAGTAAAGGTCTTCTGCCTTGTCCCTTACGCACAGAGATTTTTCCAGTTTCTCTGAATCTTTTGATGATATTATGCACTGTCGATGATGGGACCTTCAAAGCCTTTGCAATTTGACGTTGGGGAACATTTTTTTTTTAAGTATTCCGCAATTTATTTTTACGCAAGCCTTCACAGGTTGGAGAACCTCTAGCCATCTTTACTTCTGAGAGACTCAGCCTCTCTAAGACATCCCTTTTATAGCCAATCATGTTACACACCTGATGCCAGTTAATTTCATTACTTCCTAAATGTTCTTTCAGCTGATTCTCATATATTAATTGCTTTTTCAGCCCTTTAATTCCTGTGTCCCAACTTTTTTGAGACCTATTGCAGCCATAAAATTTGAAATAAGCTCATTTTGTGGATAAAAATGTAAAACATCTCAGTTTGAACATTTGAAATGTTATCTATGTTCTATTGTAAATAACATATTGGCTCAGGTGATCTGAAAGTCATAGCACTTTGATTTTATTCACAATTTACACTTCGTCCCGACTATTTCGGAATTGGGGTTGTACTCATCGAGGTCAGAACCTCAGAGTCCTTGAACACCTTCAAGCGCAGCTTGAAAACCCCCCTCTTCAGACTCCACCTTTCCCCTTCTTCACTGCCCTCAGTTTGACTCTCCTGACGTCACGTCCACGTTCCTTGTCTGTCATTTAGTTGTCCTTTGTTAAACTTTACTGGTCTTTTAACTTTACTGGTCTCTTTTGTTGTGAACTATTTGTTCAATTGTCACGAATGTTATTTGCACTTCTCGTCACTTCAGCTATTGGCACTTGACTTGCCTCCTTGGAGCTCAGCACTTTTGTACCAAACTTTACTTTGTGCGTCGCTCTGGATAAGAGCTTCAGCTAAGTCCTTGACCTGTGATGTAATATATATAATGCTTGATTTAGGACCAACAAGTCCTCAGTTTAAGCCCTTCCCACGGCTTGTGCAGTGTGCTCTTAGGCAAGAACACTTCACTCCCACAATGCCTCACTCTGCCCACGTGTATAATTAGGTACCAGCAACTTGTCTGGGACACCTCCTTAAGAGTTAGGGGGCAACCTGCAATGGACAAGCATCCCATCCAGGGGAAGTAGCAATACTTTGAACCGCTTCTAGCTACAGAAACCAGAGTAAAAGGAGACATATTTTACCATTTTCACTATGCTAATGTTCCCATTTTGTCAGTTCTGAACACCCACTGAGTAGTTAAGCATGACTTTCAGTTCGAAAAACTCCCTACCTTTCTCGGAGCTGCACCCAGAAAAATACCCATTTTAACAGCCTTGAAGCCACTTCCTGGAAACGGTCGCTTTTGGACTACTCTCTCCCATGATCGCTCAGTTTAGCAGAGCCTTCCAGGAGCAGAACCAGAGGCAGAAGGGGCAGAAAGAGTCGCGTCAAAAAAAGTCCAAAATTCTCGATCGTCACGGGGTTTATGGAGACTGCGAATAGTTCCAGGAAGTTGCTGGCGGGCAATTTAAATGCACACGTCAAATAGGCTGCAGAGTGACATACCTGCGATTCTCGGTAATTACTAGTCAATAAATAGCGATATTTCCGCCTTGTTGACATATTTTAGTGAGACAGCAAACGTTCACTCAAGCCTAAAGTCACCTCAACATTAAACAACTGCGAGAAAGCTTCATTTAACGGCAGAATGTTGAACATTTGCACTCAATATATGCAATATTCGAGCGGTTTTCGTGCCTTAGAATTATTTTAAAAATTAAAGTGACTAAAACAAGTTTTAGTCATTTTAAAGAGCGTGTTCCTGTTGTCGATTGCCTTGAATTCTTGGTTTGTTTTTGCTTTTGACTACAATGCTTGTTTAATCCCATCCTCATGTTTATTATGTAGAGGGAAGGGAAGGCACGTTCTGTTTAATTTTCTACCCTTTCTTTATTTGTATTGGGTTTTAATAATCCCATGAAAATGGAGGATCTAATTTACCAATTCATTAATGACTAATGTAATCTTGATGTCTTTCAGAAAGGACCGAGGACTGACAGGTGACCATCAATGAGTATCAACTGACAGCACAATTAGTCCCTGCATTATTAAAAGCGCATAATGTTCAGTGTGGCATCTTAGAAAATCCACTGGAAATAATTACAATTGAAGACCTGGGTGCAAGAAGTACTTCAGTCACATTTTCCAAAAAATGAGCTGACACTACTACCATAAAGTAGAGTGTCATGTGCATCATTTAAAGCCAAAAAATTCCAAATATAAGTACTCAAGTCCTCAATACTGATATACGGCCTTCCCTGAATCTACTGAATTTTTGTGCAAGAAATACTCAGGAACAAGTGCCTAAGTCCATGACTGTCCAATCAGCTGCTAGTATGTGTCATGTGACGAGCGTAGCAAAAATGACTGTTTGGAAATCAGAAAATGATTGAAATGGCATTTGTGTGGTAAAAGTACCGAAGTCCATGCATTTTATGGCAATAAGTACCGAAGTCCAGGCATTTTATGGTAAGAAGTACGAAAGTCCAAAACTGATTTTCTTGCTTTTTTCGTAATAAAGCATTATTTTTCCACAAAAACGTGTCTGTCTACTTTTGTATAACCCCTGGGACTAGCAGCAGGTGCCACTGAATGTTATCTTTTAAAAAAAGTATCTGCAGCATGTTTTCAAAACTTTGACCCTTAATATCTCAAAAGTGTTATTTTGTGACTAAAATACTTCTTGCACCCAGGTCTTCAATCGATCTGTTCATAATTTTTATGTACTTGCACTTGGAGAAGACACGTGTGCTGAAAGACGCTGGGGATAAGTTTCGTCGGATTTACGTTAGGAAAGATGTCCACCCTGCAGTTCGAAATGAATGGAAGCGTCTGAGGGATGCCAAGAAAACCGAGAAAGAGAGACCAGAAAATCAGGGCTGTGAGATTGTGTTGGATACGGTTTCTCGGGAGCTACGACGGGATGGTGTCGTTATAGATAAGTGGTGTCCGTCGTATTTTCAGTCAGTGGGCCCAAACAATTAGTTGTTGGATTTTGAAATTGCCATGGTATCCAGAATAAATTGGAGTCCGATGTTGTAAGCATATGGTTATTGAGACATGATATTGTGTTTTTGATTGAAATACACGTTAATGTATCGTTTGATGTGCCTGGATTTAAGACAATTTTGTGTAACTCGCAACCCAAGGCACGGCGGAGTGGCCCTATTGGTGCAGAACTACTTAAGTGCTCATATCTCACACATTGATGTATCGGCCGAAGAACAGATCTGGCTCAAGCTGAGTAATGTGCCTGATGTGGTATTTGGAGGGTGCCATGTCCCACCGGCTGATTCAATGTATTACTCCGATAACGATTTTGCAATAGGCCTAATACAAAGCAAGTGCATTAACAAGAATGGTACGAAATATTTTATATTTGGTGACTTTAATGCGCGGCTTGGTGATACTGTTAAAAGTCTGATCTTTGATAATAGTGACTGTGATTATGAACCGGTGGATAATATTAAATATGCGAATCATAATGGGAACCAACTTTTGAATATCTGTAACGATTGTGACTTGCTAGTTGCAAACAATTTAAGGTGTATGCATATTTTGTTACGTGGCGCATTAACTTATCGAGAAAAGCACAGATGGATTTCAGAGCTGGACCTGTGTTTAGCATCTAAAGATGCCATACAATATTTGTCTGACCTACATGTGGATCAGAGGTTATGTTTTCGGTCAGATCATGCCCCAGTGACCGTGTCAATTGACTGTTCCAAGTTCAGGTCATTATTCGCGTCAAACCTACAGCATCGTGCTAACGAGCTAGGGGATCATGCTGTCCTTCATTTTACCCCTTCTAGCCGATCTGACACAAAACATATGCATCGGTGCCCTATTCGTCTGGATCGGGTTGATAGTGAGGCGTTTGTACAAACGCTTTTACAGCACGATCCCGATGTCGGCAATGCTGATTATGAGCGTGCTGCCGGCAACTTCACGGATGCCCTCTATGCCAGCGTTGCTGCAAGTGTCCGACACCAGGGTGATACTGATCACATCCGTGGTCAGTCATATGGGGTAACATACAACGCTCACGTCAGGTGGCAAAGAATCCTAGAGAACGAGGACGATAAAGCATTATGGAAAGCAATTAATTGGAATGGTCGAGTCTGTGAACCGTGTGATGAGATGCCACCTACCGAAAAATTTGGCGAACATTTAGAATCCATACTAAATCCTGAAAGCGTTCCTGTGCTTTCTCCTACTGACTATGATACGAATATAACAGTGCCAGTACTTTTTTTTAATTTTTTATTTATTTATATATATATATTTAAGATTTTTTTGGGGAATTTTTCCTTTATTTGACAGTTATACAGTGTAGAGAGACAGGAAGGTTGGGGAAGACATGCAGTAAATGACCTGAGACGGAATCGAACCCAGGTTGCTGCGGGAAGGTCTCAGCCTTTATGGTACGCACGCTTAGACTGATGAGCCACCGGGGCGCCCCCAACGGTGCCAGTACTTGATGGCCCCATCGACTCAAGTGAGGTGGAACATGTTATTCATAAACAAGAAATACCAAATAAAAGCGCCGGACCGGACGGCATCAGTCCCGCCTTATTCAAACTCCTACCTATGTCACATATTAGGTTGCGAAGCATTGTATAAGTTTAACGGTCATGTCAGACTTGGAGCCAATATGGTGGACAAATTGAACTTGAACTGGGGGGAGTTGTTTTTTTATATATACACGGGACAGCCGAGACTGGGGGACACGTTTTCCCAGCTGACCCAGGGAGTGGGACGTCATCAGTGAGCGCGATTGTAAAAGAGGGATGAGCCGGTGGAGGACAGGGAGTGAGGCATGAACAGACGCTGACTAAGGGAAGTTGTTTGTATTTTTTTTCGGGATCTCTGGAGGTTGTTGAGGGGTAGCGAGTGTCCCTGAACGTGCAAGCCATTGTATTTTTGTAAGATTAGCTCCCCGTGGTGTGGGAGAATAATTGATACTTGGGCAGTGGCTGGAGCGGCGAGAGGGACGGGTGAAGGAGTGAGCTACTCCACGTGTGCTACTAACTGTGAGAGGGATTACATACTTGGGGAATACACCGCTTTGGGGGAGACAAAGATTGGTGCTGCGGAACCGAGACTTAAGCCGGAGCAGAGTGCGGGATGCCTAGCTATCCCTCAGCAAGGGGAAGTAGTTTATCCTCCTGCTGTTTCGGTGTGAGCGGGCTGGCGTCAGTGTGTTGCGCTTGTTTAGTTGTTCATTTCTTTGTTGGGCAGCGTGGGTCTGAAAAGCCGCAGCAGCACAGCCGGACGCCTAGGTGGAGCAGCGTGACTCTCCGGATCCCCTTCTCCCGAGTGCATACTCCCTTATACACAGACACTTCCTTCCCCTCGATCTGGACACTGGACTGTGTGGTTGGTGACAGTTTGTTTTATTTTTTTTTATTTGGTCGGTGTGGGAGGAGCCGCCGACCAAATCGTGTTACTTCTTTTCTTACGGTTTCAGCAGTGCTCTGCACCTGCATTGCAGGGTGGTGTGGACTGGGCACCTCGTAGTGGGTATTATACAGGGTGGAGAGTAGGCGTGTTGCGCCCCCGTGTATGGATAATCGAACAGAGCAGTCTGTGATTTGTGTTATTGATTGCTGTGTCCTATTGCAGTGCGATGTGGGGAAATGGGAACGAAGTGTGCAGTCATTTTGCCTAAATTTTAAGTGTTTTTGTGGCGGATTGTTTTTTTTTTGTGAAAAGACAACGTTGTGACTTTTTTTGGGGGTGTTATTATTGTGGGTTTTATTTTCATTACTATTATTATTATCATTATTATTGTTATTGGTTGGTCTGTGGTGTTTTTCCTTTTTTTTTTTTTTTTTTGTACTGCTTTGTTAGTGCTCTGCTTACTGGGGTGTGTGACGAATGCTCTCTTTCTGTCGTTGGGGTTCCTCATGGTGGCCCTGATCGTAGCCACCCATATGTGTGTGTGTGAGGCTGGGGCGGGTTATGCAGTAATTGCTTAGCTGGTCTGTGTAATCTTTCTCCTGGTCCTTGCGGCCCGCTACCGGTGTATGTGTTGCTGCTGCCCAGTTTCCAAATAAATTTGAAAATCTTATTCCTGTCTGGTGTGGTGTGCTAGAGAGAGGTCTGAGCCTGTGTGTTCCTGGAGTCGCTCTACGCGACATCTATTCAATGGGTTTTATATCTTATCATATGGTTAAATAACATATTTAGTAATGGATACCCAGTTAGATGGATGTATGCAAAATTGAACATGTTATTTAAGAAAGGTGATAAGTCTTGCTGTGATAATTATAGGGGCATAAGTATAATAAACAGCATTGCTAAAGTTTATGACTACATATTATATAATCGATTGATGCGTTGGTTTACACCGGACCGAGAGCAGGCGGGAGCACAGAGTGGGCGTGGTTGCACGGAACACTTGGTGACATTAAGATTGATAATGAATTATTGTCTTAGGAAGCGAGTTAAGCTCTTTGTTGTATATATAGATTTCTCGAAGGCTTATGATAGAGTCCCAAGGACTAAACTGATGGATATACTCAAATGTCTAGGCTGTGGCATACTGATGTTAACTGCACTCAGAAGCATGTATAAGGTCACTAAGAGCATATTGGGATTGACAATCATAACGGCTGTGGTCGGAGTACGTCAAGGCTCTCCTACGTCGTGCTTTCTTTTTATTGTTTATGTCAATGTACTAGTCCGTAATTTAAAGCAGAATAATAATAAATTTTATTTAAAAACACTTTACCTTGTAAAAACAATCTCAAAGTGCTAACAGAAAGGAGTTAAAAGCCATAAAACAATTAAAAACACAGCACCACACAATACAACACAACAGTTTAAAGATTAAAATGACTCTTTAAAAAGAAATGTTTTTAGTCCCTTTTTAAAACTCTCAACTGTCTGTGGAGCCCTTCAGTGTTCTGGGAGGGCATTCCACTGGTGTGGAGCAGCAGAACAGAAGGCCCGGTCCCCCATCGTGCAGGTCTTGGTCCTTGGGACTTTGAGCTGGTGGGTGTTTGAGGAGCGGAGGGAACGTGCTGAGGTGTATGGAGTGAGGAGCTCTGTCAGGTATGGAGGGGCATTGCCATGGATCAGGGCTGTGAAAAATTCAGAATTTCAGAATTCATTTCAATTCAATGGATGAATTTGAATTTGAATTTGAATTGACTCCACCCACAGGATGTTGAATTGAATTTGAATTTGAATTGCAGGAAGTGGAATTGAAATTCAATGCAATACAGAGAAATTCATTCTCATAACATATCAGTGAGAATGAGACTTTTAATATACATTTTTCTTCCAAATGGAAGTACAGACACTAACATTGAGCATACATTTCCTTAATGTTGGAAAGCTTAGCAATATATCTTCATTTCAAAGTAATAAAATGAAACAATGTTTTTGTAAATGCAGTAATCATTTATTTAAGTACTTTACAGGGTAAAGTTGTTGCATCTAATGGTCAACAGTTCCTCAAACGTTTTGTCATTGAGGCAGCATCGTTCTGGTCTGAATATCTTGCCTGCAACACTAAATATCCTCTCAACAGGTGCAGAGGAAGCAGGTATGGGCAGATATTTACATGCAAGTACAGCTAGGTTTGGGAAACTGTTTTGATTTTCTTTCCAGAACAATAAAGGATTGGCATCCTCAGGCAAACATGGTGTGCTCAAGTAAACTGGGAGCTCATGTGAGGCTGTGTCAATTGGGAGAGCAGCTGTTTGAGACTCCATGTAGGAAAAGAGTCTGGGCCGTTTCCTTGGTTGAGTACTAATGTCAGAGGTGGCACTGACTTTTGGACAGATAGACTCAACTTTTGCAGCAAGGAGATTTTTGATAATGACCTGTTCTTCGCCATTACACCAGTCTAATTTAAATCTTGGGTCAAGCGTTGCAGCCGTCTGAAAGCATTCCGTGTCCTCAAATTTTCCTAGTCGTCTCTCGAGTGAGGTTTGTAAGGTGGACACAAACCTCTTGTTCCCAGTCATCTTTGCATTTTTGATTGCATGCCTCAGTCCTCTGACACAAGGAATAACATAGCTTGATGTGACAGCTTTCTCTGCCTGACAACGGTCTGTGACTTCTTCAAAGGGTTCTAACACCTCACAAAGTTCCTGAATGATTTTCAGTTCATATGCAGATAGATGAATTGGGCAGTGGAGCTCAGCAAGGACATCATTAGGAACTTTAAGGACTGACCTCAGCATCTTCAACTGGCTATTCCAGCGAGTGACATTAGCAGGTTGAAGTTTGTGCATTCCCTCCAGGACCTCTGTAGCATGGGTAGATTTGTGGCAAAAAGCGACAAGTTTCTGCACCTTGCCCAGGAGGCTTTTTATTGAGCCAGCATCATCTAAGGCATCACGCACTACCAGTTGGAGACTATGCGCGAAGCAAGATATTCTTTCTGGTGGAAAATACATAATCTCCTCCTCCACATTCACCACATCAAGGTGTCATGCTCTTCATCCTCACTCTCACTGTTAACATGAACTGGTGGAAACAGAGTAAAAGCCTTTATCATGTTGGATGCATTGTCAGTTACAATGAATGAAACCTTGTTCTGAATATTGTACTTGTCCAGAACACCGTCATAGACCTGGCAAATATTTTCAGCTGTATGTCTCCCTTTAAAACGCTGACAACTCAGCATTATGCTCTGCAATTTGAACTCCACTAGGAAATGGCTAGTCATCCCAAAAAAGGATCTCATTGATCGATTTGACCATAAATCGATAGTCAGACAAATATGGCCAGTTTCTGCCATCAGATTTGCTAGATATGCTTTCACTGTATCAGAGCGTTGTGGAATGAGGGTCTCTCTGAGAGCACTTCGGGTGGGCATTGTGAATGAGGGTTGGGCCAGTTCCAAGACATTAATGAAATCCTTATTTTCAACAGTAGAGAGAGGAAGGAGACCATTTGAAATGAATGTTACAATACTATCTGTCAGAGCCACTTGATGTGTATTGGTTGGTGACCACTTAGAAGCTGAAGTTGAAGGATGACTGTCTTCATCTTGATTTGGTTGGCTCGTGCCACTGCTGGAGGCAGACTCCATCAACATTCCAGTGTGTTTCTTCTGTAAGCAGAAAAGCCAATCAATATTCTCCTAAAGACTCTTCATAATAAAAGTGCCAGCAAGTTTTTATGTTATACTACAGTTACATTTGTACTGCAAAAATTATTGGATTTTCTGGCTCTCTACAATGCTGTGCCCAGACTCCTGCCTACAAGGCTACTTTGCTTTCACATGATATGCCAAGATTCATGATTTGGACTTGCACAAACAAATGAGACATAGTGATTAGATAGACATTGTATTTCAAAGAGAGTCAGGTAGGAAATAATACATTAGTCTACATGTTTCAAGTGGTGAGTAAAATGTAATGTATTACTGATTGATTCACAGTTCCCAATGCAAATACATGCCATGGTCATCAAAATAAAAGCTCAAATTACATTACAGATTACAAATCTGTAAACTTACCTGGAGGTGCCGTTTGAAATTTGAGGTAGCTTTTATGGAACCGCGGACTGGAGTACTGCAGTAATTGCAGACTGCGCTGTGATTTCCATTTGTTGTGGGAATTGGTTCACCAAAATGAACGAGGACAGATGTCCTTTTACCTGTGTTATTATTTTGCATATTGCTGTAATTACAAAAGTCAAAGTATAAACCAGCTCTGGCCTTCAGTTATTTATGGTTGTTATCAGTTTATTTCACCAGTGTGCTCCAAAAAAAATGTCCAAAATGTTTGGACAGCCATTTTAAAGACTTGGATAAAGCAAGGTATTCTGGGAAATGAAGTGCTGTTCTATCATCATATCAAACAATTAGAGAGTTTTTACAATTTTAGTGATCTGTTTTATCTGAGCAGGCTTTTAATGTTAATAAAAACAATTACTACACTTTACTATTTACTATAATAAAGAATTGTGTATAAAGTCCTTGCAATAATATTTGTATGAAATTCATGTTATAAATAGGCCTATATACTCTAAAGCTTCATCGTTAAATACACCATAATTTTGCATCATGAATTTCTTTGAATTTCATGGAATTTCAATTCTACTTCCTGCAATTCGAATTTGAATTGCAATTCTGCTTCCTGTTTGCAACCTTAATTCAAATTCAAATTCAAATTCAAGAATTGAATTGGAATTTAGGGGTCATTCTCAATTCAATTCTGAATTTCGTACAGCCCTGCCATGGATACAGTGGAATGTGAGGAGAGCGACCTTGTACTTGATCCGTGCGGAAACGGGGAGCCAGTGAAGTGTGTGGAGGATGGGGGAGATGTGCTCATATTTCCGCACTCTCATCAGGATCCTCGCAGCACTGTTTTGTATAAGCTGCAGCCTTTGGAGGCTTCTGCTGGGGATCCCCATGAGAAGTGCGTTACAGTAGTCCAGTCTGGAGGAGACAAAGGCGTGGACGAGTTTCTCGGCATCAGGGAGGGTAAGAGTGGGACGGAGTTTGGCAATATTTCGGAGGTGGAAGAAAGCGGTTTTGGAGAGGTATTTGATATGAGACTCAAATGTTAGTTGAGGGTCAAATCTGATGCCTAAGTTGGTGACTGTAGTTGATAATGAAATGTCCTGGCCAGAGAAAGCGATGCTGGTTATGGGAGATGTTTTGGTTTGATGAGCGGTGCCGACTAACAGAGCTTCAGTTTTGGAGCTGTTGAGTTGAAGGAAGTTGTGTTTCATCCACGCCTTTATCTCCTCCAGACAGGCAGTGAGTTTTAACAGTGATGAGGAGGATGGTGATGATGATGCTGAGGTGGAGGAGTCCATTTTCAAATACAGCTGAGTGTCATCAGCGTAGCAGTGGAATGCTATTCCAAAGTGACTGATGACATGGCCAAGGGGGAGAAGATACAGAGTGAAGAGCATGGGACTGAGCATGGATCCCTGGGGGACCCCACAGGTAACTGCGTAGGTCCTGGACTTTGAGCCACCCAAGGAAACGTACTCGGTCCTCTCAGACAGGTATGATGAAAACCAGTTTAGGGCAGTGTCTCTGAGTCCAATGGTGTGTTGTAGCCTGTTAAGAAGGATGCGGTGGTCGATGGTGTCAAATGCAGCGGACAGGTCAAGGAGGACAAGCAGAGAAGGTGAACCTGAATCAGCTGCCATTAGTAGGTCATTGGTGACTCTGACCAGGGCCGTTTCTGTACTGTGAGCGGCACGGAAACCAGACTGAAATTTTTCGAACAGGCTGTTGTGCCTGAGGTGGTCCTGAAGGCGGACAGCAACAACTTTCTCGAGGACCTTGGATAGGAATGGGAGGTTGGATACTGGCCTGAAGTTTGCAAGGACTTCAGGGCTCAGTGCAGGTTTTTTAAGGAGAGGTCTGATTATAGCAGATTTCAGAGCAGGTGGAATGTAACCATCTATAAGTGACTGGTTGATCACTGTGGTGATAAGGGGAGAGATTACAGAGATGTGTGCCTTCACCAGAGCTGTAGGAAAGGGGTCGAGGGCACAGGTGGAGGGTTTTATACCCTGAACAATGTCCTCGATCTCCTGATGTGTTACCTCTGGGAAGGAGCACAGCAGTCTGGAGATCCCAAACTGTGGGTCAGCAGGTAGGATCGGTGAAGCTGGTGGACCAGAGAGGGCTGATCGGATGAACTGTTCCTTTGATAGTTTCCTCAAATGGTTGCATTGTCTTATGCTAATGGATGATACGGTTATTTTAGCCAGTTCTCGTGAGAGACTTGTTGAGAAACTTACAGTATTACAAGAATATTGCTTGTCTCATGGTATGGTAATTAATGAGAGCAAGACTAAGTTCATGGTTATATATGGCTCCAGTAATGATAAGTTACCGATTCGTTTGGGTGATATGTGTATAGAATGGTGTTGTAGATATGTATATTTAGGAAGTGTCTTTACTGCTGATGGCAGCACACGCTCTGCTGTTAGGGAACACGTAGTTGATAAACAGAAGCACCTCAACAAGTTGATTTTACTTTTGAATAAGAATCGTGACATGCCTTTCACAGTGAAGCGACGGGTAGTGGATGCTGCATTTAATGCCGCGATATTATACGGTTGTGAAAGCTGGATAGATACTGACATTAGACCTGTGGAAAAACTGTATATCAATGCGATTAAACACTTATTGGGTGTGAAGGCTAGCACTCCCAATGACTTGTGCTTGGTGGAGCTAGGGTTCATTCCCTTGGGTGCACTGATAAGGCACCGGCAACAAAAGTTTTTCAATAAAATAGCAGCAGAGAATAGAGACATTTCGGATGATCCGCTGGCATTTGCATTGGACTTAACCCGTGCTCTCAACCACAGGACGCATTCCTATATCATAGGTGTGATGACTGGCCCTGACTTCGTGGCACAAGGGCTGCAGGACTTGCTTGCCAGAGTACAGTCATCCGAACGCACAAAATGTAAAACTTACATATCTATCAATCCTGAACTCATTGTACACAGCGTATATAATAAGAGATATGTGAGAGGCTCATGCGTCGCTGAGCACTTGCGCCTGTCTTTTACAAGGTTCCGTCTGTTATCACACAGACTTTGGATGGAAACAGGCAGGTGTGCGCAACGGCTTTGTCAGTGCGGCTCAGCTGTCCAAGACGAGCAACATGTGCTGGTGGACTGTATCATGACACAGCATATGAGAGAGACATTGAGTGAACCCCCGGTTTTTCCACAGATTTTTAGTCATCCAGAGAGCATTGTGAATTTTAATTATATAAATGATGTGTATGTATTGTTTGTGTAAAAATTTTTAAATATGTTTTGTTTGGACCCACGGGTCAATAAAATTACTACTACTACTACATCTGCACTTATCACTAAACATCAATACATAAGTTCAAAACAACTTTTTCATTGACTTTTTGCATGCAGAAGGTATAAATTTATCTAGGCTTGCATGTACAGTAATATTTTTAGGAAGGGCTCATTAAAAACTATACATTCAGACAGAACAAGACGCATTAAAACAGAAATTTATCTCGTTATAACGTGTATATCTTTTTATTTTGCACTTATGTACTGCAATTACTTCATGAATAAACTCAGAAACATGAATTGCATGTGAAGCAGTTTGTTTGTGCCCTCTCCTCCATGTTGTTCTTGTATATAATCTCGGCCATGGTTTGCTGTGCTGTGTGGGGATGCTCCAATCGCTGGGAGGTTGAGTACAAATGTACGGTTTCTCCAGTGACGTGGAGAAGAGAAAAAAAAAATTGTTGGCTCATTTCAGCAGGAGAAATCAAACAAACATTAAAAATTACAACAAAAATGTGAGGTGATCATATTCAAACATCGCACTTGCACTTTTTAACAACCAAAGACCACATGATTTAGAAGCTTATTGTCCAGTTTATTAAATGTAAGGAACAGGGAAAGGCTTGCACAGCTTAGGGAGTTAAGACTCAGGGTGTAGGGTGAGTGTTGTCAGTCTCATTGCAGGGAGTTCTCTGGCTCTTACAGAATCGCCTGCAGTTCTTCTGCTGAAAGAGAGAGGGGGAGAAAAAGACAGGAGAAAGGGTTAGACACACCTATATAGGCTTGGATGGGAAATTGTACTGAGAGATGAGGCGTGGTCTTTGTTTCCCAGCTTAGGTTATGGAACTTAAGTAGTTGTGATCATCAACAGCTTTTGCTGCTGATGTTTAAGAAAGTATGGCAAGTCGCATCAGTTACAGATGTGACAGGAATTAGCATAAAGTTGGATCATGTTCTTTGCAGTCTTTCAGACAAGAAATACAGTACAACGTCATATTTTTAGCATTCAGTATGTTTCCCCGCTTAGGCCAAACATTTCAGAAAAATAAGCATAGAAGACTATTTGGCCAATACGTTCTGTTTTCAATCTTCTATTTGGTCACGCACTTAAGCCACACACAGTATTTCTCATGCAAAAAACAAGAGCAACGCAAGGCGTGGCATATGCCCCCGACTGAAACAGTTGAAGAAAATGTACTGAAAGCGAGTGTTAAGCATCATCTGCTATGTATGACCATTTAGGTCACCAAAAAGCAAAAGCCTCCGGTGAGTGTGCTAAAGGATTTCAAAATGGTTGCTGTGGCGGCCATATTATTTGGCAGAGTGAGCTCAAAATCGATAGGCATTGTTCCCTATGTACAACCATTCACCCAACAAAAATCATACTCCTCCGTCGAGCGGTGTTCACGTTAAAGTGCGACAAAGGATTTCAAGATGGCTGCTGTAGCGGCCATATTGTTTGGAGGAGCAAGCTCAAAATCCATAGACATCATCCCTTATGTATGACCATTCACCCCACCAAAAATCATAAACCTCCGTTGAGCGGTATTCATGTTAGAGCGCGACAAAGGGAAAGGGGCTACACAACAGCCAATCAGATAATAGCACTATCATATCTGGGTAAGATTTAGGGCAACGACCAATGAAAAAAAACACAGTTAACCTGGAATTATTTACGTGATCCTCCTACAACTACGTTCTGAAAGCCGCATTATTCATCCGCCCACAGTGGAAAACGGAAGTATCATGCACCTCCCCTGAGGAGTTTCATTCAGGCAACTCCTGAAAAACAGGGATTGGAGTGAACTCATCCATATTCTAAACCGACCGTGTTCCAGCTCGGCTGGCTAGTGAATATTCAATAACTGATCCTGGTGTGCCATCTAGTGATAGAATATTGTAACTGCGTGCATAAATTTGCAGCTCCATGTCTGCTGGCGGACACATCTCCAAGTACCCCTGACTGCAGGCTGCGGAATGGGGCGGGATTGGACAAAGAGGCGGGGACGGACATCCAATAGGCGTGGTCTATGGCAATGACAAGAACAGCACCATCTGCTGGACAACTGCAAGAAGTGCAAATACTCATCTGTACTCTATGGAAATTGTAAATGTATTTAATTTAATGCATAAATGTTAATTTATGTATACACATTTAATTGTATTTTAACTTGTGTAATATTTTAAAATATTTATAATGAAAGGGATAATGTAATCGCCCTGAAGGGATTTTCCACAATAGTTTTTCATATTTGATCGTTTTAAAAATGAGTTCATTGCTTCCGCAAATAGTGGACACGGAACTGCGAGCATAGCTACGGTCTATTATCAAGAAATATCAGACCGCAGAATGCCGTGACTGACCAATCAGAAGAGAGTATGCACTGGAGCTGTGTAATTATATATATCCTTATTTTATGACTTAATCTTTATTTACTGTGCACACTCCATTTCTTGTATTGTAAATGCTGCACTGCACTACAATTCAAAGAATGGTCGTTCTCAGAGTACAGTCCAGGGACCTCTTGGGATCCTTGAGTTGTTTCCAATGGGTTGAAAGGTTTCACAGCCACAAAAAATAAGAATAAATAAATAAATAAATAAACTGCATTGTGTTTTCAAACTTTAATTGTCAAAGGAGGCTCAAATTCAGAATTTTTTTGTTCAACAAATTCCAAGAAATCATCGTAATCGGCTTTAAATTTGAATTTAAGCATGAATGGTTCCATGCTGTCCATGTTGCTGGCCTCTCTGCACCTCTGGATGGCTGCTTCTCTCCATTGGGGACATCAAGAGAATTTGGGGCAGGATGACCTTGTTGCCCAAATTCCTTGCAGTGCACCACTGAGATGCAGCCACAGCACCATGTGTGAAGGAGTGGTCCTCCTAGAGGAAGAAGAGAAATTAGTAATGCATAACTACTATGTACATTTACCTGGAAGAATATGTAATTATTTTCATAACAGCTGATCTGCAACATATTTTCGCTGTATCACCACATATATGTTATCATATTAACACTCGAACTTCGCACAAGCAACACTATCTAAATGCAGACTTTACAAAACACATTTTCCAGACACTGTTTAACGATCAAACAGGTGCAAATTAACAGAGGGAGGTGCTGAATATTTCAGACATGGTCCAACAGATTGCATATCACATACCACATCCTCCTCATCGGAGCTTATCAGAGTCTCTTCTGCAGCTGCCCTTTTTGCCGATGGGCCCTCATTCTGAAAGACGCCAGAGAAAGAATTAATGTAAAGCTATCGTTCTTATATCCTGTCATGTGCCAATTGCTGTAAAAGGTGAAGCTAACTGTTAGGCTAACTTGCAGTCAGTCAGTCAGTCAGTCTCTCTCTCTCTCTCTCTCTCTCTCTCTATCTCTTTCTCTCTTTCTCTCTCTCGCACACACACACAAGAGGTGATATGGGAATTGTATAAACAGGACTGGTTCATTATTTCATTCCACCGTTGCCCAACTAAGACGTAAAATACTACAACTGAAAATTCAAATTGTTACATGTGTAAAATTTGACATGGTAAGAATAGTTTTGGAATCGGGAAGTTGTCCATGAGTACGATGCACCACCATCTTCTTAAACACGGCATGTCCAACTAGGCAAAAAGGACACACAATTCATTGAAAAGGGAACACCACAAGGGTTCATTAAAGGTGTATCATTTCAATCATTCATTTAAATGACCATTACAGAAACTCCGAAAACTAAACATTATCAGGTGTGGCCAGTTTTCATTAATAACGCATACCTGTCAACTCTCACGCGTGGCTCGCAACCAGAATCAGTTCTTTTCTACCTTCTTTATTGCTAAATGTGGAAGGCGATGTTTGGCACTGGCACAGCTTGTTGCTTAATGAGCCTCATGGGCTGGTTTGCGCAGGTTTGTGCCTTTTCACGAGGTGCTTGAGCACAGAGTTTAAACACATGCAGATATTTTACGTCGTCATTTATTTATGTGTGAAAAAAACTCCTCATAATTTTGTGGAGCAATGTATAACAATGCTATCAAAAATAAATTTGATTGTCGTTCTATCAACTAATATCAGCAACAGTTGCTAATCGAGAAATGTAAACTGCAACAGGTTTAGGTCATTAAGCACTGAAGGGTGAGGTTTTGAGTGTCCCCTCGCTACAGCCGACGCGCGGCCACTGGTGTTTATGTGCACGGATTTACTGCGCGCCATTCAACATGTAAGTTAATGATTAACGTTATATAGAGTATGCAGTCCATAAAACACTATTTTTTTCTCACCTTTGCTTGTTTGTCTCCATGGCGGTCATCTTCTTCTTCGTCTTCTTCCTCCTGTCAATTTGATTGGCGGTTGACATCGAACTACAACGTTTGACAACAACGTTTAGGGGTATTACCGCCACCAAATAGTAGGGAATGTGCAGTGTCGGGACTTCAGGGGGCGGGGTCGGACATCAGGGGGGCGGGGACTGATGTCCTGCACTCTGCAGCGAGAGCTCACTCGACACATCTGCACAAAGAGCACCGTTGTTCTTCTCTCACACGCCAAATCCAGATAATCTTTAAATGATGAATTACATTCATATTTTCATTCGTAACGGGTAATGAAGTGGCCAGTGTCAAAGTAACGAAGTGAAAGTATACTTTTTATCTTTTAAATGTAGTAGAGTAAAACTAAAAGCCCCAGTTTAAAAAAAAAAAAAAACTCAAGTAAAGTACAAATCCTCAAAAAAAAAAAAAAAAAACTACTTAAGTACTGTAACGAAGTACATGTTCTTTGTTACTATACACCTCTGATCAAGTGTAGTAGCCAACAACGATTTTGGATTTTTTTTGCAAATAGACACCTGTGAGTAAGTTACAATTTTACAGACATACCTTTGCTTTGCACATGTTGTTTCAACTTTCCATAAGCCAACTGGGTCGCTATGGATCTGCTGGTGCATCCTGACGGTGTAAACTGTGTGCCTATAGAGGCCTTGATCATAGCTGTCTGGGTAGAGACACTGACTCGGTCTGCTTCTCATACGCTTCTAGGCGCTTTGGGGGCGGGTGTCATGGGCGTGTTTAGAGCGGATTCTTCCTGATTCATCACAGGTTTTATACATTCTCCTGATTAGCTTGAAATCGTGACGAAAGAATTTCGACAGATCTCGCAAAGTTCTCGTTACAAGGCGTTCGGAGAGGCAGGAAATCACGTGAATTCTCGTTTGAGAATTACGGCAGGACCCCATGTGTCATTTTTGACAACTTTTTCGACGTTCGGCATGGAGATGGAAGCTTATAGCATTCTCAGAATGTCAAAAAGCATGAATCAGCAAAATATGTGTCCTTTAAGCACTGGCCTGATGGGCCACATGGGCTCGGGACAGACAGTGATTTTGTTGCAAATGTGATTTTGGATGAGATGGGTAAGTAAAGCCTGCCTCCAACAATATTTCACAGCAACCAGAACAGGATGCTCTGTCAGTTTCTTCCCACCCTGTTCCAGGATTCGCTCTGTTGCACTGACAACTAGGTTTTCACTCATTACTGAACAGGGAGATCTTGGTCACCTGCTCATTCACAGATTCAGGAGTTTAACACTATTTTAGTACATATTAAAACTGCATATTAGAAGCTTAGTAGAGTGGCTTTCAGCCTGTTCTCACTCTGCCCATTACAATCAGGGTGTGTTGGAGCCCTGTTGCAAAGCAGTCTTGGACGCTGCACACACCACACCTGCGCCAAGAGCCTCTACACACACGCTGAATTTACACATGCAGTTTCACTCGCATATACACACACACACAAACACAAAGCCTGCCCCATACGGTGCAACTTTGCCTGAGGCAAGTGACACGCGTGTATACGGCATCAGGCAATGTTGCACCGTGTGCAGATGGTTTTTGCTGCGTAACTTCTTCGTTTAACAGTGCAGCAGCGTATCTAGCATGCTAGATATTTTCACGTCACGCAAGAAAGTTACTCACCGTGTGGGGGCTACCTGCTGCAATGTTACACGTGCTCGACCAATCACCACGTGCAGACCCGTCATATGATGTGCAGACGAGTCAAATGATACAGAAAATGGCAGCGCCCATGCTCAATGTCAGTTCACTGGAAGGTGACATGGATGAAGAACATGAAACTGCTCCCCTTTTACTACTGATGCTACGTCGTCGTTGTCGGCGACGGCGGTGTATGGTAAAGCGAAGTATGTGGACAAGATTCTGGATCCAGAGAAGGGAGGTTAAGGGGGCATATGCAAATCTTGTAGCTGAATTGCAGGAGGAGGACCCCGAGAAGTATCGCCAGTTCCATCGAGTGCGGGTTGAGGAATTTCAGGAATTGCTTGAAAAGGTTGGTCCGGAAATACAAAAGGAGGATAGTTAGCGACGCAGTATTGACCCTGGCCAGAGACTTGCTGTAACCCTGTTTTTTGGTTCTCACTTTGTAGCAAGTACAAGAATGCACTTACGCGCACACACACACACACACACACACACACACACACACACACACACTTGGCACGCACATCAGCTGGTTATTCCATAATGGGCTGTGTTCTTGCTTCACATCCTGAGACCCTCAAAACACACAGTGAGAGCTTCGTACCTCAGAGAGTGCATGTGAATGCCCTGTACAGGATCACCAGACCACGCTACATCTGAAATCCAGAGGTGAGTTTCAGTGCCCTTTGAATTTTCAGCTTTTTACTCGGGCCAGTAGGCACGAGTCTAAGTTTCGGCTCCGTTCTTCTTTTTCGGGGTCATGATTGTCCTGTGCATACGTGGCCCGAGTACAGGCTCTGAGGAGCGTCTTGTTTTAAAAAGAATTTCCCCCAATAAAATTCCACGTTATCATTCTCAATCTCTGTTGTGTCAAAAGTCAGATGTGATTCTGACATCAACATAAAACAAGCAGCACAATTCATAGGACAGTGGCACACTTATATGTGGTTCTGTGCTCAAGCCAGGTCCAACATCAGGATGAACTGATTATGAGGGCAGTAAAAACTTGCCAGGGGGCATTTTTTTCATATTATAAAGTTCATTGATTCAACCATGCAATAGCCTCAGAAAGGCTAAATAACAACAACATAAAGTTAAAGCTACTGTTTAAAGTTACTATTTAAAAATAAAAGTTTTTTTTTTTTTTATTAGAGCATATGTATCAAAATTTTTTTTCAGCTGGAAGGTATTGAAAATATTGAGAAAGGCCAGTCCCCATAACCGCTACTGTGCAATCACGGAACACTGTTTCAGATTACTTTCAGCCACAGTTTTAAAACATTTTGCCGTGTTTAGAATTTCTATGCACACTGCTATGTGTTATGCAACGGAGTTTCAGATGTAAACACCAGAAATGTCCATATTTCCACCAAGCTCATTTCAGGAAATCAGCAGCGACCGACTAGAAAAAGAAGTACAGATTGAAGTATAGACATCCAAGATTTAGCAAGTAATCTATGCCACTGAAATGACAGGTCATGATGAAATGTAGTGGGTATCTTAGGCTGCGTTCGCCTACGGTGAGGCAATGCAGAATTCTCGAACTGTTCTAATGGGAAGGGGCTTATCTCTTTTTCTTCTTCCATTTGGACCAGATGTTCAGCCAGACTAATCTTTGGAGTTTTTTGTTCAGCTTCGGCTAAATCAGACTGTACTCTCTGAATGGGATAAACTTTGGGCTCTTCAGGTAAGTCAACATTGTCACCTTCAAATGCTGCTTCTAAAGCTGCGGCCTCAGCCAAGGCTGCTTCTTTTTCTTTTTCAACTTGCAGCGCCTCGAGCTGCGCATCAATCCTAGCTCTTTCTACTTTAATTTCAATTTCTTTCTTAGAGAAAGAGGCTCTGGCCTCTGCTGCCTTTGCATGAGCCATTGCTAAAGTCATGCTCGCCTTTGAGCTGCTAGACGATCGTGATGAACGGGAGCACACAGATCGGATCTCTGAATCCTCCATTTCTCTTTTGTCATGAACTTGGGCTTTCACTGTTAGCTTATTCTCTGCTGCCTGGCTTTGCTCTTCCATGTTAATCACAGGCTAGAGACTTTTCTACTGGTGCAGTCTGTGAGAAGCTGTAGGAAGACATCCTTTCACTATACTGGCCTCACTCTTCATGCTTGACAAAGCTTATCCAGCAAGCTAAGCAATCAAACATGCTCAGAGAAGACTCTCAGACTGAAGAAGTTGCGTTGTCTTTGAGTTTACTGAGGGGCATGACTTGACTGTGAGACTGTAATACAAACAATACAGAACTAACAATAAATGTAGGCTCTTCAACATAATTTTACAACCAAATTCTTATCATACAAGCTAAGGTAAGTATTTACCATGTGTACAATCATCCTCACATGATGCACATGAACAAATAGACCATAAAAGTGCTAAAGAAATGCTTAAGTATGCATAAAACAACAGAATTCTGCACATTTTCCAGGCTAATGATTCAAGCTAACTGCAAAACGAACACATCTGTCTTACTTTAAGTTTTTCTGTAAATACACATAAAATGTCAGTCTCTAGTAATTAGAAAATAGATAAACATCATAAAGCTTACGGATATGGCCTTCGATAGCTTCAGTTAACAGAAAATATTCCTTCCACAGGACACAGAAGATGAGACTGCACAGCCGCACGGACCATGAGCTCTTTTAGCATGAAGCAGGGGTTCCCAAACCCAGTCCTGGTGCCACCCTGTGTATGCTGATTTTTGTCCCAACCATAATTGCCATCATAGGACTTTAACAAGCTGTTAATTTGTCTAAATTGGGTGCATTTTGAGTTTAAATATGTTATTTGCTGTTTTAAGACAAATTTTTGTAGAAATATCCATTTGTAACATGAAGAATAAAAGACCGAATAAAAGACCCTTGCATATCAAGTTTTTTTTTTTTTTTTTTTTTTTTTTTCTGTGTGGCAAGTGATTTCAGGTAATAACTTTTTTAAACAGATCAAATCAGGTACTGAGAAAATCAGTAACCTCCAAATTAGGTTGCTGAAGACAGGTGATTAGAGTTCTTTCAAAATAATTTGCCTACACTCAATCACAAAAACATAACATAAAACAGGTTTGACTCTGTCATTTGCTTGTCTAGTAAATTGTAAGTTTTTGCAACCATGCGCCCACAGTTTCACCAATTAGGAACCCATTAATTTTTTTTCCTTTGATCGGGTTCATTTTTTTCCTCTTTTTATGCAGTTGTTACTCATATATTGCAATGTGGATGCAGAATTTATTCCTCACTCTTTGTATGCATTTCTGTCAAAATACTGTTTGTCAACAGAGGATAAATTGCTGCTCTGAACAAAAATGCACCTAATTAAGACAAATTAACAGCTTGTTAAAATCCTATGATTGCAAACCAATGTGGAGCAAAAACCAGCATACACAGGGAGGCCCCAGGACCGAGTTTGGGAACCCCTGATATAAATGAAAGTGAAACTTAACTTCAGACTACAGCCGAATTGTTATTCTGTGCCACTAGGCAGCAGTGTTACACTAAGAAAACATAGAAGAGACTGATTAATCTGCTAGGACATGGCACAGTCCATGACAATCTGAACCAATACAGTAATTACAGTTTTGCTTATAATGTAGTAACTATACTCATGAGCATAAAAAAAAGCAACACCCTGTGAGTGTTGATTTTTTTTTTTTTTTTGCGTGTTTTTAAATTTCTTTTTCTTATGCATCGCTAAATACGTATTTCTCACTGCAATATTTCGGAACCTTTACATAAAGCTACTGGGGTCATAGTTTAATTCTAATTTAGTAGGCCACTTTTTAACCCCTTTACACAGATGCCAAATCTAGCTAATCTTTGCCCATTGTGCACGACCACTATTTAAGGCTTTATAACTCAAGATGTGAGTGTTACAAAGACTGAAAAACTGAATTCAATGAAGCAAGACACGAATCCTTTGGAGGTAGAACTTATTTCTGTTTATTTTTATAATTTTGGGACAAAAAAGTGTCACCCAACACAAAGAAACTTCATGAAAATTCATCACTGATGTTCTTTTGCAATGAGGTAAAACAAACTAGCTTGAAGGTAAAACCAAACTCATTAACTAGAAGTGTGCTAAACCTGAGGTTGATACTTAAAAACAGCTGATTATCGGTGAATTCAAATATAAGCTGCACCCCCTACCTCTCCAAACAGTGAAAAATAGAGAGATTTTTGATTTGGTTCGAATTATGTATAATGCAGCATTTTACTATGAATCGACTGTTCTGGTTGGTTTGGTTTGCTGTGCGTAGAATGGCGTGGTGGGTTGGGTAGAGATGCAAATTAAAAATTAGGGTGCAGTGAACTACTTGTTTACATGCATTGTCGTATTAAATCTTATGTGCTCCCATAATCTTGATCTAGAGGTCACCAAGATTAGGGAACCATTCAGGTAGGGAGTGTGCAAGAAACTCAATAGCAATAGAGCCTTCAATCCCATTTTACAGTTGGGTGACACAAATTTTACACTTTCTTTTCCTGTCGTCCATTTCCACTAACTTAAGTTGCATTGCCTGAACAGCTTTGTCGTGGCTAGTGAATGTAAGAAAACTATGGTCTATCTTGGTTTACTGTGTATTAATGGAACCTCTTATGATGCCGAGGCTTCCTGTCAATGTGGCTCGTTCAGCCTGAATACCACTTAGCTTCTCATCTGTATTTTTCCCCACCTGATGAATCTGGGTGAGGCGCAGTTAGAAGTAGTCGCATTGTTTTTCCAAAACAGACCCACAATTGCATCGATATCATGCTGGTGGCAAGGTTATTATCGTTAACAAAAACGAACGAAATAATGAAAACTAAAATTGAAAAAACATTTTCATTAACTGAAATAAATAAAAACAATAATTAAAAGAAAACAATGATAACTGAAACTGTGTTGTGTGTTTACAAAGCTAACTAAAACGTACTGAAATTACAGACAAAATTCCCTTTGTTTTCGTCTTTGTCAATGTATTTATAAGCCTTTTGGATTGATATGAAATCAATTTATTTCGCTCGAGCTGTTTTACGTGAGCTGGCGGCACCATACGGCACCTCACGTCACTTCTTGTTTACAGTCATGGTAGGCTACTGTATTGTTAATCTACTGCACCGATATACCAAAAAGCTGCACCTGCATCCAGTTGCAGCGGCAGAGTTTTTCTTTAGCAGGTGCTATGGGGATGCTTGACTCTTTAAAGAAGGTGCTCTGAATCTTGGGGGTGTTCGTTATTATGTCGGTCTCAACGGAACTCTGGTACATGTACACAGACGCGCGTACACAGCCGCATTAACTATGCTCGTTCCGCGACTATTAATAGCCTATGTCACTCTGATATACGTTGTACAAAAATAGATATAAAGTTCATAAGCCTGCCAACGTAAACCTCTGAAAATAAAGTTTCACACAACTCTGCCACAGACGGGCCCTGAACACAAGGAGCAGCAAACACTGCAAGTTTCAATCAAAATGCTGAGATCACGAAATCACACAGCCAGTTACCAACACTAGTCTAATAATGAATCAACTTGCAGTCAAGAGGCCGACTCACGTTAAGGTCAGAAGTAAAACGGGCGCTGCGTCCATTGGCCGAAGCAGATCATCTGTTTTGCCTTTATGTTTTTAGTCTAAAAATAATTTTTTTAAATTCATTAATTTACTTTTTTTTTCAAATTATGAATAAAACTAGACTGCATTTCCGCAGAGAAAATGCAAAGTGTGCTTGCTCAAATGTTGCCAGCAGCAGTGAATGGATCAGATATGCTACCTGTGCTAACCATGTTACTTAGCTAACTTAGCTAATGTTTTTTACAGTTGTGCTAACAAAGCTAACCGTACTAACCACATTACTCAGCTAACTTAGCTAATGTTAGCAGTTATGCTAACTATGCTAACAATGCCAACTATACTAACCACATTACCTAGCTAACTTAAGGAATGTTGTTAGCGGTTATGCTAACCATGCGAACAATGCTAACCACGTTACTTGGCTCACTTAGCTAATGTTTTTAACAGTTATGCTAACAATGCTAACAATGTTACTTAGCTGACTGAGCTAATGTTTTTACAGTTATGCTAACAATGCTAACCATGCTAACCACGTTACTCAGCTAGCTAATGTTGCTAGCAGTTATGCTAACTGTGCTCACAATGCTAACTATGCTAACCACATTGCTGAGCTAACTTAATTAATGTTGTTAGCATTGTTAGCATAGTTAGCATTACCGCTAACTATAACCACGTTACTCAGCGAACTTAGCCAATGTTTTTAATGGTTACGCTAACTATGCTAACAATGCTGACCATGCTAACCACTTTACTCAGCTAACTTAACTAATGTCATTAGCAGTTATGCTAACTATGCCCACAATGCTAACTAGCTAGTGCGGACTTTTATTTTGAAACAGTTGTAGGCAGAGGATACAGTTGGCGGGAGTCATAGTTGATGACAACTGACAGTTGGAATGGCTGAACAGTTCAATATTTGAGTAGTTAATGACAGATACACTCAGCAATAACTGTCACAGTCTCTGCTGCTCTCTCTCTCTCTCACCCAATCACCATCCCCACCCACACACATTGTCACACAGTTTCATGCAGTGTCAAGTATGTGGTCAGGGTGGCGATTTCAAAAAGGTCTTTTTCAACTGTCTGCTCCTGTTATAATGGTTGCCTATGGGGGATTTTGTCACTGACCGAACTACTGCCATTTCCTGGCAAACCGTAGGTCCCATGATAAAAACAAAAATATCTTGAGTGAGAAGAGACTCTGCTGAGCGTCCCGATGTATTTTTTTTTTTTTTTTTGTAGTGTCAAGTATGTGGTCAGGATGGCGATTTGTTTTTCAGCTCTGTTCCCAAACTTTTCTGCTCCTGTTATAATGGCTGTCTATGGGGCAGTTGGTCTGCGCTCCTGTCGCTTGGGGGCACCTGGAGTCTCAACCCTTTGTCTGTTTTCTTCCAATGTGACATTTTTCAGGCCTGCAGAAATTTTCCTACGTTTTGATGTATAATTTGTGTGTGTACGTTGGAAAATGTGGCCGAGGGAGCGATTTCAAAATTTTTTGCGAGTCATTTTTTTTGCCTTTCTCCACTCTAATCTGATAGAGTGCGAGAACATTGATGCGAACATTCTGCCCATTGACTTGCATGAAAAAAAGAAAGGATGAAAAACGGGGATTGCGAAAGAAAGAAAAGGGGTATTGCAATCATGTATACAAGCTATGATAGGATAGGCCTGGACGTCTCGGAGTTGGAAAGGTGTCTCTATCTCGAAAGCCCTAGAAGGAGTAGGGAGCCAGAGAAATGGGTGAAAAGGGAATAAGAATAAGAGGAACTAGACTGCATTTCCACAGAGAAAATGCAAAGTGTGCTTGCTCAAATGTTGCCAGCAACAGTGAATGGATGTCTGTCTCTCTCTCTCACACTCACACACACACACACACACACACACTAGAGTTGCAGTCTGGCAGAATGTAGGTAGTTAGTCTCTCTGTGCCTCTCTCTCTTTCTCTCTCTCTCCCTCTCTCTCACACACACACAAGCACACACACAGGTATCATCTGACATTGTTTAAAGAAGCACTCTGAAATTTGTCTATACCGGCCTGTTTAATCGCAGACGCTGTATTTTTACCAGTAAGAAACACAGACACGTGTGTGTGTGTGTGTGTGTGTGTGTGTGTGTGTGTGCATCTCTCTCTCCCTGTATCTGTCACACACGGTCATGGTTTAGACATGGAAGTTCTTTAACATCTTTTTGAGGGGAGATTTCTCCTTTCAACCCTTTTATATGCTTTTAAACTTAATTCAAAACTCAGCTGTGACTGCCAGTCTCTGCTTCTCTCTCTCTCTTTCTCTCCAAATCACTACCCCTAACCACACACACTGTTATGGTTTAAAAGGAGTCTTTCTTTTAGTCATTTCAATGGCACAGAATTTTTGTGTGTGTGAGTGTGCCTGTCTGCCTAGTGTGTGTGCGTGTATTTTGTCTGGCAGGGCTTTGGTAAGTTTGTTTGTGTCTGAGTCTCTCATCAGCAGCACCTGCATTGTCTACCAGTGAAGAGTGTTCTATAGAATCCTATTCTAGAATGTTTGTAATAGCTTAAAAACCAAACATTCTAATGACAGTTACACTCAGTTTTAACTGTCAGTCTCTGCTTCTCTCTCTCTCTCACTCACTCACTCACTCACTCACTCACTCCACACACACACACACACACACACACACACACACACACAGGTATCATCTGACATTGTTTAAAGGACAAATTTCAGAGCGCTTTGTGCTCTGAAATTTGTCTATACCGGCCTGTTTAATCGCTGACACAGTATTTTTACCAGTGAGAAACACAGACAGATGTGTGTGTGTGTGTGTGTGTGTGTGTGTGTGCGCGCGTGCGCGAGTCTGACACAGCAGCTCCTATATGTGTGTGCCTGTCTCTGTGGAGACAGCAGCACCCCCGTCTGCTTGCTGCCTCACAAGCGCTGTGAGACAGAGAAGAATTCAAAGAATTCTTGCTTCACACTGTCCCAACTACTGCCATTTTCTGGCAGACTGTAGGTCCTATGGTGAAAACAAAAATACCATGAGTGACAGGAGACTCTGCTGAGCGTCACCATATTTTTTTTTTTTTGTATTGTCAAGTATGTGGTCAGGGTGGCGATTTCAAATAGGTGTCTCAACTGTCTGCTCCTGTTATAATGGCTGCCTAGGGGGGAGTTGGTCAGTGACACTGTCCAAACTACTGCCATTTTCTGGCAGACCGTAGGTCCTATGGTAAAATCAAAAACATTGTAAGCGAGTGGAGACTCTGAGGAGCGTCCCCATACATTTTTTTTCTTGTGGTGTGAAGTATGTGGTCAGGACGGCAATTTGTTTTTCAGCTTTTCAGCTTTTCTGCTCCTGTTATAATGGCTGTTTATGGAGCAGTTGGTCTGCGCTCCTGTCACTTGGGGGTGCCTGGAGTCTCAACCCTTTGTCTGTTTTCATCCAAAGTGACATTTTTCAGGCCTGCACGAATTTTCCTACGTTTTGATGTATAATTTGTGTGTTTACGTTGGAAATTGTGGCTGGGGGAGCGATTTCAAAATTTTTTTCCCCATGTCTTTTCTCTGCTGCTCCCACTCTAATGTCTAGAGTGGAGGAGTGCATTATGACATCATCACTCCAAAGTTCTACCCATTCATTTCAATGGCACCGAATTTCGCCGGAAAAACGCGAATACCGAACGAACGCTAAGGGATATCGTAACTATTTGAACAAGCCATTATGTTCAGATCGGCCTGGACGTCTCAGAGTTGGAACGGTGTCTCTATCTCGAAAGCTCTAGGAGGAGTAGGGGGCCACAGACATGAGTGAAAAGGGAATAAGAGGAACTAGACTGCATTTCCGCAGAGAAAATGCAAAGTGTGCTTGCTCAAATGTTGCCAGCAACAGTGAATGGATGTCTCTCTCTCTCTCTCTCTCTCTCTCTCTCTCTCTCACTCACACACACACACACACACACACGAACACACGAGAGTGGCAGTCTGGCAGAGTGTATGTAGTTAGTCTGTCTGTGTCTCTCTCTTTCTCTCTCTCTCTCCCACTCTCTCTCACACACACACAAACACACACACAGGTATCACCTGACATTGTTTAAAGGACAAATTTCAGAGCGCTTTGCGCTCTGAAATTTGTCTATACCGGCCTGTTTAATAGCTGGCGCTGTATTTTTTACCAGTAAGAAACACAGACAGATGTGTGTGTGTGTGTGTGTGTGTGTGTGTGTGTGTGTGTGTGTGCGTGCGTGCGTGCGTGCGTATGCATCTCTCTCTGCATCTGTCAGACACGGTCATGGTTTAGACATGGAAGTGTCTTTAACATCATTTAGAAGGGAGATTTCTTCTTTCTACCTTTTTACATGTTTTTAAACTTAATTCAAAACTCAGCTTTAACTGCCACACTCTCTGCTTCTCTCTCTCTCTCTCTTTCTATCCGAATCACTACCGCTAACCACACACACTGTCATGGTTTAAAAGGAGTCTTTCTTTTAGTCATTTCAATGGCACAGAATTTTTTGTGTGTGTGAGTGTGCATGTCTGCCTAGTGTGTGTGCGTGTATTTTGTCTGGCAGGGCTTTTGTAAGTTTGTTTGTGTCTGAGTCTCTTATCAGCAGCACCTGCATTGCCTACCAGTGAAGAGTGTTCTATAGAATCCTAATCTAGAATGTTTGTAGCAGCTTAAAAACCAAACATTCTAATGACAGTTACACTCCGTTATAACTGTCAGTCTCTGCTTCTCCCTCTCTCACACACACACACACAAACACACACAGGTATCATCTGACA